>LLCB01000232.1:0-95422 GCA_001414345.1 Hymenoscyphus infarciens | reverse complement strand
TTTTAGTCTATTATAGACTAAAAGTAGGTGGTTTTTAGTCTATAATAGACTAAAAGTATATAATTAAATAATTAGTTAATTAGAAAGGTTATATAAAAGAGGACTTTTAGTCTATTATAGACTAAATATAGGTGGTTTTTAGTCTATAATAGACTAAAAGCATATAAATAAATAATTAGTTAATTAGAAAGGTTATATAAAAGAGGACTTTTAGTCTATTATAGACTAAAAGTAGATAGTTTCTAGTATATAATAGACTAAAAGTATATAAATAAATAATTAGTTAATTAAAAAGGTTATATTAAAGAGGACTTTTAGTCTATTATATACTAAAAGTAGGTGGTTTCTAGTCTATTATAGACTAAAAGTATATAAATTAATAATTAGTTAATTAAAATAATTATATTAAAGATAATTTTAAGTCTATAAAAGACTAAAAATATATAAATAATTAATTAATTTATTAAAAAGATTATACTAAAGAAGACTTTTAGTCTATTAAATACTAAAAGTAGATGGTTTTTAGTTTATTATATACTAAAAGTACGTATTACAGGTTTTAGTCCTTTTAGTCACGTTTCTTTCAATGCCGTCAAAGGCCGATTATACACGTGACCCCCTGCGCGCTGACAAAGCTTAAAAGGCGACGTGGTCATACCGACGTTAGACGAGTCATATAGCCCTTAGGAGGGCTGGTTATAACGTTATAACCTGGCCCTCCTAAGGCTCGGGCTCGGTTAAATCGGCATACCTATAGTAAAGAGTTGAGGCCACAGCTCGTAGGCCCCCTAAGCGAACCCTACCAAATTAATACTTATTACTTAAAAATCTATTATAAATCCAAATTTAAGTCTTTTACCTTAAAATTTATATATATTATTAATAAATAGTAGCTAATCCTTTTACTTTAATAACATCCTCTAACTTATAAGTTAATCGATTAGTATATCGCCTATAATTACGTAGATCTACTAAATCCTAAAGCCTTTAAATCTCCTTAACTAGTCTAGCCTTAGAAGTTAGTATAAAGAGTAACTTCTTTAACTCTTCTTTTATCTACTACTAGACCTTCTCTATTATATTTAAATTAAGTAAAGAAGAAGGCTAATTAAAGCTATAAATATTATATTTAAGCTTAACTAAATAAGTATATCTCTTATATACCTTTAAGCCGTTTTCTATAAAGATATAATTAGTACTAAGCTTATTAAATAGAGGGAAGATAACTAGCTTAAGAACTTAGTCCTTATAAGCTTGAGAATTAACCCCTTTATATCCTAGTTCCTTCTTTAAAAAGATAAGAAGGGATTTATAATTCTAACTAATCACGCTCTAAATTATAACCGATACCCTTCTTAACTAATATATCGACTAAATATAGTCTAGACACCTCTTCTCGTCTATATACTATATTACCTAAACCCTTCTACTCTTTCTAAGCTTAAATATATACTTGTCTAACTAAATAACCTTCCTCTAGTCCCCCTTTTACTAGTAAGTAGTAGCCTAATCTAATATCTCCTACTATTAGTAAGAATATATAAAAGTAAGACGTTTCTTTACTTAAAGTTAGCTAATAAAGAGTTAAGAGTATATAATATATTATTAGTAGCTATATTAATAAAGTTCTTACTAAATTATATAAGCAGAAGTAAGTAGGCTAAGAGCGTTTTTAACTTATATAAAAGATATATAATAAGTAGTATATTTTTAAGATATAAATTAGATAATTTAGTATATATAGCGTTTAGATAGTAGTCTCTTTTAATACTACTTCCCTTTATGCGTAGTTTAGCTCGAGTTCGCCTTATAGATCCTTTATATAGTAGATTTAGATACGCCTAATTCTTTAAAGATCGTGTTCTAGGATTTTCTATTAGCTCTAGCTTAGTATACTCTAGCACGTTTTAGCGTATACTAATTTTAACTAGATTTGTATATAGAAGAGAAAGAGAGGATTTAGTCTGCTATTTTTAATTTAGTAAGTTTTAAGTAAGAGGTAGAATTATAGTAGATTTTTAAAAAGGGAGTATCGGAAATTAAGGTAGGGGGTAATCTCGCTTAGGGGGCCCACGAGCTGTGGCCCCAACTCTTATTTTCTGATGGCTTACCCGACAGAGAACAGCTTACTCAACAAAATGATCAGCCAGATTTGTCGGCACCACGGAGAAGATTTCGAACATCTTTTTTCAATTATTCCAATCCTCTCAAACAGAACACTGAACAATGAGTTTTCACAACAAAATTTGATTGGGGTTCTCGTCGCATTTCTGTCATTTTTTCAGACTCCCTTCGATCCATATTTCGAAAGACCAAATTCGACCGTGTCGAAGATAGGGACGTAGTCCTTGCTTGGAAGCCTGAAGGTAGCACGGGAGACCGGTTTTTTCAGACATCTCAGTTCCCCATTTAACTAGGAAGTCCGAGGCTGCCACCGCCATGCCGTCGGTGTTGCTCAGCTGTGACAAGGAGGGTCAAGACTATGACAGTTCATATGTTGGCTTGGGGAACGTTTCTTCCTCCGTTGAGTATATTCGGCTTTCAAACTGGTTCCTTGAAATCGTCGGGAAAGCATCATCAAAGACTTACGTAAATGACCTTTCTTTCCTGCTTCACCATTGCAACGACAAAAATATTCATGTGCAACCTCTCTCAAAAGCCCAAACTCATCAAGATCCCTATCCGCTTGCCTCATCGGTTCTCGTAACCTTTTGAGATCCAGACGCCCATGTTCATAAACCTCCCATTTCGCGCACGCAAACACCTCCCCCTCGTCCTCAATGTTCACAACCTTCAAATGTTTTACGTGAGGGATATTATCGAGATCTTTATACAATAAAGCTTCTAGCGCTTTAACGTAACCCGGATAAGGTAGTGGTCGTTCAATAACGAGGGGTCCGAGGGCTGCGGTGCGGGGACTGATGCATTGGGACACGTCTTGATGCTCTACTGGGTGAACGACTAGTTGCATCTTGCAGAGCTGACTTCAGAGAATTGCGATGGTGAGGAAAATTAGGCAGTTTGGGGGCTGTATGAAAGAAACTTGGTTATGGCAAGTGCTTAAAGGGGAGAGATCTTGACTGTTGCAAAGTGTTGGATTCGTGTTGGTCCCCCTTGCGTTCGCTTAGAGACGGCATTAGCGCCCCCCTCCCCTCCCCCTCACTGACTGAATATGTTATCTTTACATGTCTAAAATCATCACAAAGGTTGCAAGTTTCCTTTGTGTGCAGAACCATGTGTAGACTTAAGTGACCCAGGCACACTTTGCCTAAGGATCCCATACAAAACAACGAATAGGGATAGCTAGAAACCCGAAAAGGGCACCTGGCACTTGCTCGCTATTAACCGTGTGAAAATAGATCCGCAATAATTTTCTTCTAAGTTACTCGTGACAAAATGTTCTCTCCCCTTCCAGAAGCGTGTTCCCTGCAGTCTCTTCTCTCCTCCAAGATTGACTCGAAATTGTGTTGGTTGTTTTAACTAGAGTACGTGAACAATGGAAAATCTTTGTTCAGTCCTCCGCCCCTAAATCTGTATAAACTACTTAAGTCTCATGTAACACTGACGATTAATGCGGTTTTCTATCTCGGTTAGATCCATGCTATCTAATCAGATCCACAATCATGAGGAAATTTGGCTTTGGCTAAATCCCCTGACTCTTTTGACTAAATCGCCTGACTCTAACCCGATTAGGCACTCTTATCGCGCCCGTATAACACTAATTCTCTATTCTAAGAGATAGTGACCTGGTTTTTAAGGTTAGGGTTAGTGGCTAGAGGTTAGGGTTAGTTAGGGTTAGGGATCGGGTGTGGGTTAGGGCTAGGGATTAGGGTTAGTGATATATGATTCTGCACTTTAGTAGTGTTCGAGACTGCAAAACGTCCTAATTTGGTTAGATCAGGCGATTTAGTCAAAAGGGTCAGGGGATTTAGCAAAACTCGGAAATTTGGAGGAGCGCGAACCCATGGTGACTAGCTGCGAAGTGTATTCAACTTCATCGAGTGGGAAATCTTGAGGCTGTGTTCTTATGTATGTTTGCGTACCAACGAGAGATCGTTACTAGACTTTGTATGAATCTACATGGAAAGTTTTGATTCCCCTGTTCCCTAATCCTCTTTTGGTCTTGGTGCTTTCTTTGTATACGATTTCCTAAACTTAGGACACTTCGTTATAAAAGGTTTCAAAACTGAATCTTCAGTTACTGGTAGGCCTATACAATAATGCTAATCTCCTCTTTTCTTTCAAATCGAGAAGTTTAAAATCCCCCCTTTCAAGTCAATACAAAGGGGGAAAAAACTAGAATGATTCAGGAATAGTGAATGTAAACGAATTAGTAAAGCTTGGAGGTACGAAAGAAGGGTACAGGAGAAACACCACACGTGTGGCACTTAGGTCTCAAAGTAAACTCTCAAGCTTTCGATCAACATACAAATTCTCGCCCAGCCCTCAACTGCTTGAATACAAAATATAATAGGACTACATTGGGAAAGCCTTGGGGTGATTAAATCAAAATAAGCTGTCGTGGAGCAACTCTTGGTAAAGTATATTAAGCGCAATTAAGAAAACTTTTGACGGCAAGATTATCACTTCTCCTTCCTCCACAACTCCCAATTCTCTGGTAAGCTGAGAATTTCTCGTTGAGTTCCTAGTACCAGTGGTGTTTGCTCTGTAACGCAGACTTGGTCCGTATCTTTCGTAAGCTGATATGTTCGTAAGACAATTGTATTCTTTCCGTTTCTCTGAAAGTTTTAATGATTTACGTAGTCCGAGCAATTAATTCAGGGATTTATAAAAGCGATGGGAAATGGGAAAGTCATAATCGACTCAAATCTACGTGATACAAGTCTTGAGGTAGCAGAGCCAACCCAAATAGCCAGTAGTCTAGTCAAGAAGTGGAAAACAGGACTCAAGTTAGTAGGGAAGTGAAACACTGCAGTGTTCAGTGAACGCAAAAAGTTACCAGCTAGTAATGATAGCAATGAGTCATGATCTCAATTCTCGGTAGAGTTGCAGAGATTAAAAACAAGCACCGTTGTGGATCATCATAATGGCCATGATGCTTTAACAGTTGCCTTTTTCAATTTATACTGGCAAAACAAATTTCCGACGCGCTTTGTTTTCTCCAACTCTCGTTTTGAGACGACCAAGTCCCTTGAAAGTGCAAAATTTTAACGACGAAAGAATAGTTCGGTAATAAGACAACTTTCGAAAGCAAGAAAACTGCCTCTTGCTCGTTTGAAATTTTTCAAGGATGCAACCAAAGGGAAAGGGGGTTAAGCCAGTACTGTGGGACTCTTGAAAACTCTTCGTATCAAGGCCAAGGTTTGTGGTATGTAGGGAAGCTTCCACACCAATGTAAACACTCTCTCGAGCTTTCTAGTAGATATTATAGTGAGAGGACAAGCAAACATCAAAACATGGTGATTTCATACGCCCAACTTTCCGTCCATGGTCCTAAACGCAGAGAGAAAAACACTATTTACAAACCAGAAACAAATTTTCATGAAGGAGTCTTGAATCACATCTCCAAACCACCTTTCCCAACCAATCACCCAAGTTCAACCCTCTCCTCGGGCCACCAAACCATCCCCCAAATCCTCACCCCCTCTCCCTCTTTCTCGGGTAACCCCTGAGCATCAACCTTCCCCTCCCCCACCCTCCCAATACCCACCACCCTCCAACCCGCTCTCTCATACGCCCTCCGTCCCTCCTCACTAGTAGCCTCCAACCAAACCGGTTCCCTCCGCCCCTCCCTCTCAACAACCTCCTTAATACACTCCAGAATCCCAGTACCCAACCCTTTAGCCCGACTCGCGGGCAGAGTACCAAGTTGATAAAGATGATAATAACCCTTCCTCTCCTTCCTCTCCTTCCTCCTCTCCTTCGAACGCGGTACCACCAGCCCACTCTTCGGCCGTGCAAGAAAAGGGTTACGGGGCGCAGTATCGGAATCAGAAGCGTAAGGGTCATTCTCCACCGCACCCCTCACCATACCCCCCACACTTCCTTGCACGGAATTCATCCGCCATAACCCTTTGACTCCGAGATCCCACATCAAACCCACAAAGCCGCTTTTCCAAAGCGTGGGCGTGCTATCGATGTGCGACCCAGGGAGGAGCAGGAGCGCCGCTGCTTCGGGTTGAATTTCTTTCTCGTCTTTCGTTCCTCGCCCTCGCCCTCGCTCTTCCTCGCCCGCAATAAGGAAGATTCCCGAATTGAGCGATGCGGCACGACAGAGGACTCTGAAGTATCGCGGTAGGAACGCCTTTCGGGCGTCGAGCGAGGGAAAATTCGGGGCGAGGATATAAGTCAGAATGGGGTTCTGGAGGAAAGAGTGGGCGAGGATATGGGAGGTTTGGGGAATGAGTTCTATTTCTGTGGTGTTAATTGTGCGAGGGATAGAACAGGGTTGAGGGATGAAGCGACGAAGAGGCAGGAAACTGGTTTAAGCGAGATGGAAATTAAGAGTGACAGTGCCTACCTGCTCCACCAACTCTAACCCCAATGTTCTTCCTCGTTGCGATGTTTTCTGCGACCGTTCCCCAGTGTGACATCTTTTTTGGGGGGTTCTCTTACAGTTCCTTCTTTCCTGTCTCCTTTTCTCTCCTGGCTCGTGGTTCTCGTCAAGTTCTCATCCAAGGCCCAAACTTCGAACGCGAGCATTACAACGCAAACGATGCGAGTCTGTCGTCATAAAATGGTATATAATGAGACCCTAGATCATCTCATGTGTTTGGATTTTACAAGGTGGAGTAATCATGATGAAATTTTCCTCTCTTTGTCCCTCGGACGTGGTCCGCACCTTATCAGAAACACAATGATCAAAGGGCAGTCTCGCACAGAAAAATACTTCTTTGTCGACACTCCTCCCAGTGCATCTACGGCATCCCGTATGTACCAAAAGTCGGAAACGACTAAATCGCAAATCGTAAATCGCAAATCGTAAATCGCAAATCGTAAATCGTACTTTTTATAACTATAAAATATAATATCTTTTTAATTTAAGTTCTCTCACCCCCCTTCTCTCTTCTTCTCCCCCCTCCCCCCCTCTCTATATTAAGACTGTCTATAGCAATTAATCAGAGGATAGTAAGAGAGAACGAGTATTATATATATAGTAGTAACATCGCCTCCTCGCTATCGTATACTTACTCTCTATTACCTAACTCTCGTATTATATTCTTACTATTATTTTTAGATAAATAAGAGAGAAGAAAGAGAAAGAAGGGAAAAGAAGAGGGAGGAGTGGGGGAATGTTTGCTTTAAACTCCCCTTACCCACGCTAGGAAAAACCTTCCCCCGGAATGTTTGCTTACCTCTTTACCTCCAACTCTCTTTTGCTTACCTACCTCTCCCACTCTCTCCTACACTCTCTTAGTATACGTAGTATATAGAAGAATAGGATAAGAGAGCAAGAGAGCAAGAGAGCAAGAGTGCAAGAGTACAAGAGTGTAAGAGTGCAAGAGTACAAGAGTGTAAGAGTGTAAGAGTGCAAGAGTGTAAGAGTGCAAGAGTGTAAGAGTGTAAGAGTGTAAGAGAGTAAGAGAATAGGATAATATAGTTAAAGATTTGCTATATCTCTTAACTTTTGTAATTTGCTATTTGCGATTTGCGATTTGCGATTTGCGATTTAGTCGATTCCGGCTTTTGGTATATACGGGACGCCCCCTAGCATCCCTCTTCGAAAAATCTCACACAAAGAAAACCTAGAGCATGCAAAAAGTTTTCACAATTGCTTGTTATTATCCCCGTCCTATCCATGGCAAGCACCGTATGTACGTATGTATGTACGCACCCGCTCCAAATATCAATTATCGACATGCATCAAGCAAAGTCCATTCCTCATCCTTGGTTTAATACTCATAAGTCATTAACCCTCCCCCAAAACAAAACCCGCTTTTCCAACAAAAAGCAAAATTACCTCCTACCCAGTTACTTCCCACCAAGCTTGCCACTCAAAGGCAAATTTCTACTACTAGGACCAACATAAACAGTCTTAGGCGCATCAGTAATGACCCAATTCTGCTGAACTGGATCCCAATTACTCAAGTCCCGACGTAGAAGGTTAGCTGAGAAGGTAGTACTCTTGCCACAATCAATACTCAATCTATCAAATCCTCGCAACACAACCTTGGGGTCATTGGCACCACCGAGACTGACGTAAAGCTGAGGAACTTCTTCACCGTTAAGGCCACCGGTATTAGTGATTGTTGCCGTAACAGTGTACATGACATCCCAGAGTTGTGGGTTACCTCCGGGTCCGCCACTGGCTGCAAGTCGAGGTTGTGCGGAAGTGGAGAAAGCATTTGGTGGCAGGAACTTCTCAGCCGTTTGACCATAGTCCGGGTCCGCAGATGCGGCACGAGCATCACTGCTGTTGAGATATGGGTAGATGTACTGCCAGACATGCGGGAAGCTAGCATTTGGGAACAAGTAGTCCTTGGTATCCTTGGAGAAGCTGCCAAAGGTAGGAGCAGGGTCTGTCACACCGGTCGTTGGAGTGTATGGCCCTGGTGTTGCTGGTGTAATCGTCAAGTTCGTGTAAGAGAACGTTGTGTACGATAATCCATGACCAAAAGCGTAAATTGGTGTGGTATTTGTTCGGTCAAGTGCTCGGTAATCGATGAACACCCCTTCCTTGAAATCGTCTTGTGGCGCATCATTCCCATTGTTGGGTACATACATGACATCGGCACCATAACTTTCTCGAGTTGGGGCCCATGTGAAAGGTGATCGACCAGCTGGATTGATTTTACCGTAGAGAATGTCCGTAATGCTGTTTCCACTCTCTTGACCTGGAACACCAGCCCAAAGAATGGCAGTAATGTTTGGATTGTCATGCCATTCCAGAATAGTAGGTCCAGTTGAATGAATGACAACAATTGTGTTCGGGCAAACAGAAGAAACATTCTTGACAAGAGCATCGCCAGAGTGCCAGAGTGTGAGGTTATTTCGGTCGCCCTCATTGCCGTCGTAACTAATGTATCCTTCTCCGGAGTCTGCATTGACAAAAACTATGGCGGTGACATTTGCTTGCGAGGCCAAAGCTTGAATCTGTTGGTCGGCGTAGTTGTCAAAGATACTTTCGTATCGCGTCTTATCCGAAAGCGCCTGAGCTTGCAATGCCTGATCAGGTGTGACTAAATAAGGAAAGTTGGCAGTTCCTGAACCCCAAGCCATGCCTAAAGTACCATTGTCACAACCATGATCTGGACAGCCGTTAGGGCCCCACTGATTCGGTCCAGCATCCTCTCCAATGACAGCGAGGAACTTGGGCTTCTTGAGAGGTAGGGCATTGTTGATATTCTTGAGAAGTACAGTTGCTCGAGCCCCAATGTTACGGATGAGGATATCGTGGTCTCGACGAACATCAACGTGGAAATTGACTTGCTGGATGTTGGCGCCCACCGAAGCATGAAGTGGACCAATTGTGTCGGCAGTCCACGAGTTGAAATTGATCGGAGGTTCGTTCAAGGTCAGTCCGACGTGGAAATAAGGTGTCATGATTCTCATGACCATATCATCGAGACGAGCTTGAGTGACAGTTCCGTTCAATACCGCAAGAGTCAAGTTAGTTCCCCAGTAGCTGAAGCCGGTGTTGAAGGACGTATCGCCAGGCATAGTCATATCTAGTAAAGAGTCAGTTTTTCCGAGTCACGGAAATCCCTAAGAGGTAGAAAACTCACCAAGACCGGCAGCAGCAGAAGCAGCACCCGTATGTTGAGCTTGCCAATCACTCATGACAAAACCTTGGAATCCCAACTCATCCTTCAATAAGTTATTGAGCAACTTGGAGTTTTGACATCCGTATGAGTTGTTGACTTGATTGTACGAGCACATGATACTGCCAACACCAGCCTTGATGGCATCTGCAAATGGCCACATGTAAAGCTCGTGCATGGTGACATCGTCGACATTTGATGAGATGGACTCGGTGATATTGAAGCCATAACCTTTTGCTTCACCAGCTTGTCGGAAATGTTCCTGAGAATGAGTTAGTCATTGAGAATAAACGGAAATCGAAAGAAGAAAGCGATGGGCGAAGACTAAGATCTTACCTGCTCATTAGCAACAAAATGCTTCGCACAGGCAATAACCCCCGCATCTTGAATTCCTTTGACTGTCTCAGCCATACCAACGCCAGCTAATGCAGGTTAGAAACCGCCTTGTTTTAGCTCTCCAATACTCATGACTTACTCAAATAAGGATCCGGAGAAAAGCCTTCCCAATTTCGGCCACCAGCGGGAGCACGGCCGATAGGACCAGCGACAGGACCAAGTTGAACAGTAACACCCTAAAAATTGTTGTCAGCCGAACGAATGCCTCAACTCATGCCTCAACTCCTAATCACCTCCCACTCCTAATCAATGGAGAATAAGTCTCACCTTATCTCTCATCTCACTCCCCATAGCATAACCTCTCGCATAAAGCAAGCCTCGATCAAAAGTCGCCGCAACAGTTTGTCCAGAAGAAAAGACCGAGTTGTAATCTGTGAAACGCAGACCAACGGGGGAATCTTGCAAACATAGCGATCGAAGACCGAGACGTGGGACTGAACCGACATTTCCGACACATGATTCGCCCTCCCAGCCTACGCCTATAATATTGAAAAAAGTTGGTTAGTGAATTGAAGATGTGAAAAAAGGAGATGGATAAGAGGGTTAGCATGGATTGTGTGGAAGAAGGTTGTAATGAGGGGGTATGGGGGTTGAGTATGAGAGGAATGTATTCTAAGTAACCACAGCGAAAAGACAAGACGCTGAGAACCCTCAACCTCTCGGATTTCCTCAAAACTGCTCCCAATGAATATGAAACCGATAAAAAAAAAGAAACATACCAGTAGTGATATTAACCTTCTCCAGCAAAGTAAGCTGTCCCACAAACTCCTTTGCCTTCTCATAAGCAGCACTCCACTCCCCCGTACTCTTCATCCAAGGACTGGGATAGAAAGGCGGCGAGTAAGCCAGATTCCCACCCCCATTCTGAGCAGCAACACGCAGCCCCAAAAAGGCCAAAACCACGAGGGAAAGAAGACCCATCATTGTGGACATGCGGGGTTGGAATGTAGTGCTTTCTCGTTTGCGTGTTCAGGCAAAGAAGAGAGAGATCGGTCGGTTCGTGTAACGGCGGGGTAAAAGGGTGGTGGAGCAATGTAGATAAGATACCCTGGATTGAGTACCAAAATATCGAGGGAGAGGGAGCGGGTTGTTTGTTTAATTAAAGACTTGTTTCAGGTTGTAAGTAAAGTTATTTAAACCACGCCACCTGGACTAATCCACTGGACCAACCGGAATTGGAGGCTGGGGGGAAAAGGTGTTGGTGAATGGATGGGCCTGTTTACTTGGTGATGCAAACGCTATTCTGCATGGCAACCGCGACCGATCCACAGACCTTGATGGGAACGGAAGGTACGTGGGGAGCACAAAGAACTTTCCAGGTTTTGTACTAGTATGCTGTGCGAAAAGTGTCAGGAATTGGGAGTATGGTGAGAAAGATATTAATCTAAGGACTAATCTCGAGGATCGTGATTTTTCAAGTAGGTACTTGGGCCGGTGATGATCCATCTCAGAAAATCCCCGGGACAAACATCCGTATTAACTCCCAGGCAACTACAAGCAAGTACGAGCTACACAAAGTATCCCTCGTCATACATAACCAACAATTTTCTAGCTCCCGCCATTCCATCTCTCTCCCCAAAAAAAAACAGTGCTTACAATTAAATTAATTCCCGTCAAACCTTCCCAGAAGAGGAAGCTAGGAAGCTAACTAGGTAGGTACAACCCCCTCCCTGGCCTCTCCCCACCCGTTCAACATCATAGACGTCATCCATCCGCCAAATACGAGGAAAACAAGCTACAAGCCACAACCTGGAATCCGCATCCCCAAACTCTCAAAGCAAATAACAGAGTAGGTAAGGTAAGCAAAAGAAACCCTCTTTCCCCGACATTCCCAGACTCGTGCAGTAGCAGCGGGCGAAGCCCCCTAGATAAGTACTCCCCCTCCCCCCCCTCTCCCCTTAATTAAATGTTATTTTTGACAGCTAGGAACCTTAAAATCGTGCGGGTGTTGCACCGAAATAAGAAGGTTCAGGTTTGAAATTTATTTATGGAGGGGGGAAGTAATGATCAAGGTGACCGACCAGGTGAATTAATTACCGCCCCGCCCCGAACAAGAAAAAGAAATGCGGGGAAAAACAAAAGCTGGGGTAACACAGCTGTCATCCCGTCCATGATGAACAATTCACTCACTCCAAACTAATTCGAGAGGCTTACATATGGAGACAAGAAAGAGCGACGACAGGGCCAACTCTCGTGGAATATCACCTAGTATCTGGCATAAATGAAAGCGAGTCTTCCAAGCGTCTGGGATAATATTGTGATGGCTTCTATTTGAATTATCCTAAAAAGTTGGAACAAACGAAAGATATGTATGCACTGCCGCTTTTGTTGTATGGCGAAATCTATAAGACATAAGGTAGTCAATGAGTTCTAGGCACTTTTGATTGTCTGGTAAACACCATGGAGCATAATAGAAGAGTCGGGTCCTGGGAAAGTCCATGGTTGCATCCTTCATTATTTGTGTACAGCCTCGAGCTGCGAAAACCCTAACCAAAATCCCGCGTGCCATACCATGATATCAAAATATTGTACACATCAACGTTGAGGACAGAATAGTGTTTCCCTAATAAATTCCCATCCGCCATAAACTCCCCATCTATCCCTTCCATTTGCCTCGAGAACGAAGTCTAGTAAACATATGGAATAATATGATACGGAACAGCTTTAGTGTACTTCTTCCAATCCTCCCCATACTTCCGGATACACTTTTCCTCATCTCTATTCTCACGATGAACTAGTAGAATAGCAAAGTAGATGAGATAGAAGTAGGTGAATATCATACCCCATCCCTTCGCAGCACCTTGAAAGACTTCAGTATATGAAGTTGGACCAGTATAGACGAATGAACCATCCGCCAAGGAAGTACCGGAACCAGGGGCAATGGAGCTATGCTGGACAATGTATCCTGCAAGGCCTGTAGGCATGCAGTATGCAAAAGCTTGAATCCAGTCTCCAAAATAGTTGATATGTCGAGCTGTTCCCCACCATCCGGAAACCAAAAGTTTGGAACCGGATGCAGTCTCGATATACTTGAGATGTGCGACACGAGGATCGTCGGGGTTGGTTCGGAATCGATTCTTTTCGTTGTTGGCGCTGCGAAAGATGTAGTAACCAGTGCCAACAATGGCCAATATGGGGATAGTACCAACCAACCCGAGAGAGTGTGGGTAGACAGATAGATACCGAGTCTGGGTAGAGTAGATGAATGGCAACCACACGAGATCGCCAAACGCAAGCATGAAGCCGAATCCATCGGTGGTAATATCCATCGTGGTAAGAAGTGCATTCTCCATCCACCAAGCATCTATCACATAAACCGCATGGAAGATAGTGATGAGTGCAATACTATCAGTGACATAACCATATGTCTTGTATTGGTGTGCGACCGAAGTCAGGTTCAAAATGATCCAGCCCAGCATACCTGGACGCAGCTCGGCAAACTCTTTGATATCAATTTCCCCAATCAAAGGAATTGTAACACGAGGGTTGAGCTCTCGTCCGATATACCAATCGTAAATCATGTTGCCGGATTGTCCGCCCAATGCAAGCTCTCGTAATTCGGGATTTCCTGGCTTGACGCTGAAGCTTCTGACATAGACGAATGTTGCGAGGGAGTATGCGATTATCATGTTTGCGGTGATGATTTGGACATAGTTGTCGTAGATGAAGGTCCAAACAGGGAATTCGGCTCCTTGGGCAGCGGTTCCGGCTGCCAAAATTGCCAAGGTGAACATGGAGGAAGACCAAGCTGTTATCAATTAGTATTTATTCCCTGCGCATGCGAAGAGAGTAGCGTACTGTTGAATTTGTACTTTAGCTTCCCGCCCGAAGCAAGTGCAACACCTTCAACCTCTTCTCCTGGTAGAACCCGGTGAAGGACCAAGGAGAAAAAGTAGTATCCCAAGACCTTTGCAGATACATCCCAGCTTGCCAACCCCCAGAAACCATTCGCAGGCCATCCAACATCTCGTTTGAGGTTCTCGATTGTCAAGGTCGAAGGGGAGAGGACGGAGGGTACCGGGCATCCAGAAATATCGTTGCACAGAAGTGTAAAGGCATAGCAGAGTACGGGGAGGAAGGAGGAGATCAGGAAGGCGCCGATTCTATCGTGAAAGTTAGCAAAGGACTAGACAGTAGCAAAGGACTAGACAGGAGCCGAGGGGGGGGGCAAGCTTACGGTCCTCCAAACTCATAGCCATGAGGGAGGTGGGTAGCTGCTGGTTTCGCAATGGCGGATTTAGCTTTTGGAGGCATCTTGAAGAAGGACAAGGAGAAAAGGATTAAAAGTGGTTGAGCAGAAAATAAAAGGCGCCCATGAACGGAGCTTTATGCTTCAGTCGAAATTGACAAGATTCAGCCAAGTGGTGAAGATGCTCACAGTGAAGGAAATGGCACCAGTTGAGTCTGTCGGCTTCAAAGATTTCCGCGTCGGCTGTACGATGAAGTTGATGATCACTACATCCCATTTGAGCAACGCCCGCCACTCAACGGCCCGTGCCTGACAGTGGCTGTTAATCTCCTCTTGGCAGATACGATATATATCTATCAACTACCTACGGAGTACTTGTACTTGACAAGTTGACGCTGAAAACTAGGAATGAAAAGTATAGGAAATATCAACTATTTATGACCGATCTCTTGCAAAGTGGTGCCTCGAAGTTTTCTATTGCCTTTCTATGAACTACCCAACGTGAGGTGGACCTTTTCCAGAGCATACGAGTAACGGACTTTGTACCAACATAACATGAGTTTCTGTTTTCCCGCATCTAATCAAAAGTCCCTCTGATATGAACAGGCAGAAGTCAATACGAGTATTTCATTCATTTGTTTACCAAGAAGAGCAACTTCTGGAGAGAAGGCATATCACATATCACATATCACATATCACGTGACGTGGTACCTGAGGCCTGGGGATGTTGGGCCTGAACAGGGATACGGCGATCTGTCTTTCGCAATGCTAAGCAACGCTACCAAGCCGAACTAGAGCCTCTACCACGACTCCAGACCAGAACAGACCTCCAAAGTGTATAGTGCAGTGCAGTAATCTGAGTATACGCCCACCAGTACAACCATCTAAATTTCCCATCTCACCACACCCATCTGCAATACCCCCATCAATACCTACAATTCAAATCACGGAGTAGCGCCACGAGGCGCTTTACGAATCATTGCAACACCTCACCAACAATGCATATCCCATTGCTCCCAAGCTCCCTCCTCATCGCCCTAGCATTGCATAGCGGGCTATCGATCGCTGCCGATGAAAAAGTAGTAGAACCATGTACCGTCGCCTCGACGAATGGCGCATTTTATGATCTGAGACCGCTCTCGATATTACCCCCCAAGGATGGAAAGAAGGCCGGGAAAAAGGACAAGGTGGATGATTACCATGCGAAAGGATACGATATGCCATACAACTTTACTTTGAACATTTGTTCCCCACTGGTGGAATATCAGGAGGATTTAGTGGGCGTTCAAAAGTCGTTATGGAAGAATGCCAGTGCCTATTACGAAGTGGGGGATAAGAAGTATTCCATGGGGTTTGTATTGCTTTATCAAAGCCGGGTAACTTTACTCTAACGTGTATCTAGTCAACAAGCATCAAATCTCACAATTCGAGGAAAACGCCTCGTTCTACAATACATAAATGGTTCGCCGTGTGGAGGAAGCAGGAAAAGAGAGGCAAAAGCAAAGGACGAAGACGAAAAAGATGATAAGAAGGAGAAGGATGGAACCGGCCGGAAATCAACCACCATCTCCTTCCACTGCGACAAAGATCCCCTCGCCTCCACCCCATTCATATCCTTCGTCAGCGTCGATCCGGACGAATGCGCCTACTCCTTCGAAGTCCTCTCCAAAGAAGCCTGCATCTCCGCCCAACCCGCAAAACAAGGCGCTGGACCAGCAGCAGTATTCTCTATCATCGGCGTAATCGCCATCCTCGTCTACTTCCTCGGCGGAGTATTCTACCAGCGCAACGTGGCGCACGCGAGGGGATGGAGACAATTGCCCAATTACAGCATGTGGGCAGGAATAGGAAATTTCATAAAGGTGAGCTGGTTTACTTTAGTCCAGCGCGCGAAGCAGAGAGTTTTTCCTAGGATTACGAGCGTGAGAGACGGCATTTTGCCGACTATGGAGGTGCGGCCTTTGATGGCGACGACGAATGCGAGGAGAAGCAAGTCTTATATGTCGAGGTCGTCATGGGAGTCTACTCATCTTTCATGACCATGATCACCTTTGGCGCATAGTTGTTTTTTTAGGTTCATTCGAAGAAGAGAGACAGAAGACATGCAAGAATTCATCAAGCATATTGGCGGGAAAAATCAAAAGTTCTTGTTTTGAGGGGTTCAGTTTTCCTCCTCGTTGTACAAAATGCTCTCTCATTCTCGTCCTTCCTTTTGTCACAGCATATAGCATATAGCATACCGGAGATACTCGGCCTGTCTTTGAATTTAGGATAGACTACCATCATCCTACCTGTACCTATCCACCCAGTATAGAACCCTCTCTGTCGATTCGGCGCTCAAAACTCACTTTAATTCATTACTTATTTCCAATCATATTCACACATCGCTACTATTCATCGTTTCAAGAAGTTATGCTAATGTATTTTGCCCCCACAGGATGCATTCATCATCGCAACCTCGTCTTGCTCAAGATGTCTCCCTACTCACAGGGGATACAGCGCCCTCTCTATTTCGGCAAATGATCGACAGAGTGGGAGGGGGAGACAGAATGGGAGGAGTGGTCAGGGACCCGAGGATGAAAATCGGTTGATTGATCAGCTTGATGAGGAATGGGATGATTGAGTAGTGTCGTGTTGTTTTATGTATCGGGTTTCACGCGTTTTTTTGGCTTTTTATTGAGATGAGATGATACAAAAATAAACTTCTTTTTTGGTTGTTTGATGGGATTGGCGTACCTGACTTTTTTTTGGAATATTTTTCGGGACTGGAAATGGGGAGAGGATTCATTTTTTAAATGAGTTGTCTCGTTTTTTGGTTGTTTTCTCCTGGTTGAGGGGACGTTTGGCGTGTACGAGTAACATGGCTGGCGATGAGACGAGGAGTTTCGGGTTGGGTTGGGACGTAGGCGTGACTTTTGAAATTATTATATCCTTCTTTCTTCATCTTTTGTTTGTCTGATTTTGTGTTTTCTGTTTGTATTGCTTTTATATATAATCTTTTAAGCACTCTTGTTGATTTGAGGCCTACTTCACAGGGATAGGAGGACTTGTAGGACCCAGAGTCCAGAGTAGAGATAAGTAGATAAGTAGGATCGATGATGATAACGGCTGAGTTCTAGTATGTTCCCCTCGCGCTCAACTCCCTTGCGATTACTGAGGATCTAGTATTTTCTTTTATCTAATACATAGCATCTTTAAGAGCTTCTCAAACTCCCTCGTGAAATCTTTCTTCCGTGCATGAAACAGACTGCACCGATTACACATGGTGTGTTCGCATGGCAGCCCTTGGGGGAGGGGGGGGGAACGACAGGAACGTTTTGAAGAGATTTTACGCTAATGTCTTTTTAAATTCGTCATTTTTTTCCCTCTCTACTCTCTACTTGTGGATTTTTGAGAAGAGAGGAAGTGTTTACTTTCGAAAAGATTGGTCCTGTTGAAAGATGCGATGGTGCACTTCATTCTCACATTATACCCCCGAAACTCGGTGCCTTTTTATGTCGTCCAATGTCAGTCTTGTTGGTATTCTCCTGCAACTTTAGATCTCCCAAGTTAGACTTCTTCCCGCAAAGCGACATTCCGGCCTGGCGCGAGAGTTTTCTTTGTTTTTGCCGAACCCTAATTGGACGGGGATAAATGGACGGGGATAAATGAAATGATTTCAGAATACTGTGCTATATACTAACGTTTTTGGAAAGTAGATTCGTCTTAGGGCTTGAGAGAAGTATCTTGACCCCGCATTGCCTTCTCTGGTATTGAAAATTGGGTTTTCTTGCTAGAGGAGTGGTGTTCAAATTTCGTTTGGAGATCTCGTGGGAGCTCTTGTGATTGGTATTTCTACGCTCTTTCGGTATTCATACCAACAGAGGTTATAGGAATTCCGTGCGCACCCTTACAGCTTTAGAACCTAGTGAAATATGCAGTATAATATATCCCAGCAACGATTATAGACGTAGAATGTTTATAAGAAGACTCTATTTCTAACCAACTACTGTGTTATAACTCCTCAATTACGTATAGAATTTCAAAAGCTAATATTCGACTGACGAAATCTCCAAGAGGGGATTCTAGCATATACTTTAAGTTGCTATAGCTCATTAAACACTAAGGGGGTTAAAGTATTAGAGTGTAGTACTTTCTATCCTTAGTTTTATATAATATCTAAGAGAGGGTTCTTTTGTAATTAGTAGGAGAGGTTAGTGAAAATGTGGTGAAATTTGGTGTAGCTTAGCAGATTCTAGCCTAAAGCAAAACCTAGCTGCGCGACCCTTAGCTTGGATTGAGAAGCGAGGTGTATTTAAAGCTAGGGTTTGGTATTCAAGTGAACCCCATTGAAACATGCTTTCGACTTCGAATATATGATTCTTAGGAGGAGAAGAAACGTCGTCGAGAGAGGTTGTAGATAAAATCTTTCATAACGGAAAAGCTTTTGCTGTTGTCTTTTTCCCTTTCTTTTTTGGTGTTCTTTTTTTCTGAGGTTTGAGTTGGAAAGGAGCTATGCTTGCTGTTGAAACAGGTTTTACTGTCGGGAATTGAGGCTATGGGCTTTTCTATTTTGCGTTGCGCTCCCGTGTCTTTCTTTTCCTTCTGGTTTTCGTTTATTTGTTATCCTACTACGTAAGATATCTTGAAATTTGACACTCTGAAATATACCCACTCCCTACATAAAAAGTCAGACGTGTATGCCGTTCTTTACTCATATTGGAAATTAGGTAAGTGGGCTTGATTAAAACTTTTCGCCCTCTCCCTCTCTTATTTAATTGATATTTTAAGTTGATAAAAATTAACGTTTAAGTCTTGGTGTTTCTTATTACTTGCGGGATGATGAAAGAAGTCGAAAGCGGCGGTGAGAGATGTTGGGAAAAGTTTCATAACCTTGTCTTTTCCAATATTCTCTGCTAGGTTTTAGTTGAAAAGGAGTTAGAAAACAGTTTTGCCGGGTTACCGGGAGGCAATAACTAAGTAGACGCGTATTTGATTGTGTGGGGAAAGGCTAGAAGGAGAACCAAACTAAGCCTTTTGAATACCATTGTTGGTACCGCGCACTTGATGCTGAGAAAGCTTGGCACAATGTTTAGAGAATAGTGACTCCTAGCTAGCTAAGGGCTTGTTTAGCTCGCAGAAATTATTTAAATATATACATGAAACTCTGACGAGATGCCCTGAACAGTGACCTCGTATAAGTTGGTAGATATTAATAATGTTTCTTGATATATTAAGTGATCGTTTAGCTCGTGGTGTATATCCTAGTACATATTCTTATATACATTAGATAGGTGTCTTAACAGTAGTAAGAAAACATATATATATAAAGATTTAAAGTTTTATATCTCTAGAGGTCTAAATCTTTTCTTAGTAGCATATATCCTATTTATATATATACTAAGATATATAAGGTTAAACGAGGGATTTATAACACTTTCAAATATATATACTAAACACTGATATATATATAGAATTAGTATATATATATATAAATATATATTATCTTATGATTTTTAATAGTATATATCCTAGATATATACGAGCTAAACAGGCTCTAAATTTGGTGGTGCATATTATAATAAGTATGTATATATTATATATTACCTTATTATTTTTAGTAGTGCGAATAGTGAAAAAGAACTAATATATACGAGTCAAACAGGCTCTAAATAACTATGATTAGAACGATAATTGACAATGAGAGCGACTTTGTATCACCAGAGTATAACCGTGCAGGCTTTATTCACTAATTAGCAAGTGAATAATTAACTAATTACATTACTATTTATAGCATTAAGTAGTAAGTCTAGTAAGTTAAGCTATTAAATAATATTATTCGAGAGTATATAGATTAACCTGATTATTCAGATGAAGTATTAAAGACCTTGAATGTATATAGTATAAGGTACTTACCCAAGTACTAGTTAGTTAACATAAGTAGTCTAGAAGACTCAAGTTATTTTAATAAACTATAGTTGTTAAGTAAAGGCGAGCTTCCTACTAAATTGGTGAATAAAGAGCTCGCCAGGTTTAGCATACTCAAGTAACTATTGGGAGTACAGAGTATATGCTGCGTTTCAAATTCGTAGGTTGAGGACCTTCGATAGAGTTTGTGGTTTTATGTTGTATTTCTGCACTAACTAGTTACTATGGAGAGAAGGATTTACCTTTGATTCTTCAGCCAAGAGTTACTACTCCTAGCTGTTATAGCAATCCTATGTCAACTGCTTTGGTTGACCAAAATGTCCAGGAGCATTATCATCATCATCCCTCCATTATCTCATCAATTCGTGTCCTAATATTTCAATCACCAGCAATTGTCAATTTGAGTTCCTCAGACGCCAGTAATCAATTCATGCCTCTCCTCATCCTATCGGCTGTGTGGTATGAGCGGAGCTTAAGAGGTGGCATTCAATGTGGCCGATTCGATGCTCGATGTCGCTAGGTTCACTTAACATAGGTAGATTTGGGATATTGTAGTAAGACTCAAGGGTGCGAAGTCGCAAAACGAGCTCGCCAAGTTCAGCCGGATCTCGTGGACGCGAGGAAGGAAATACGGAAGACTCAATGATGCAAAGTCGGTTACCGAATTCTGCAACTCTCTCATCATCTCCCACTCCACGTTGACTTTCTGCCATTCCTAGTCGTGGCTGTGCAGAAGCAGAAGGCGAAGAAGAGAAGTTGGGAACCCTGGGGCTGCTAAAAAGTGGGTAGCCAGAATCAACATGGCTGGATGGTGGTTGATCAGAGCCAGTACCATCTCCTATTCCACCCTGCACCGTTGTTGTATCTGCGTCATATCGTTCGGTGTTCCACTCGGGTGTGCCAACAGTATTCGTGAACATATCCATATCAAAGTCGTCAACTGAACGCCAGATACTAGAGTTGGGCGATGGATCGAAATCACCATCATCTCCTTCTCCATATCCAATAGCAGGCATTCTGGTATAATACGGTCCATGGAATCTCTGGTGGAGGTTGCTCGCATTCATTGCAGCTTCTTCTGCTTGGTGTTCTTCAAAAGAACCAGAAAACCCCATGATATTATGGCTGGGCAATTGTACCGGTGCACTCCCATCTCCGTTTGCACCTCCAACTCCCACTTCATGTGGGTGGTTATTGACATGAGGCGTGGCACTAATATTTCCGATATCCTCTCTGGCTTGTGGTGGCTCAAGGCCAAGCTCGCGATGCATGTTATCGTTGTTGCGAGATGCGTTGATTGAAAGCTCTGAAGCTCCAGCACTTTCCAAGTCGCCGAATTGATATGAGAAAGAGTCCGATTCATCGGCTCGTTCAGTGTTTGTGGATCCGTTTTGAGTCGAATTGTGGTTATCTTGGGGAGATGATTGACGCCTACTTTGCGTCGCTCGAATGTATCTATTTTGACGCAGGTCGTCATTTTCGTATTGACAGTCAACATTGCTTCTCGCACACCGCGAACATGGCTCAGCTCGGTCACAAGAAACCTTCAGTCTGCGACACCGAATACACGGCGCACCTGGCGTACGGGTTCTCCGGGTCCTCGGCATGATGGCGGCGTGGTGATACTGTTGTTGTTCGATTGTCGATGCTATTTTGCAGAGAAGAATAGCACAGAGCCCGCTGCGGTACTTGGTTTAGCTGGGGTCCAAATTGAGCGGCGGATCTGCTTAATGCTGTTACTTCGGCTCAACAAGCAAAGCTCGGTCGCCAATGAACGAACTTGCTTACCAGGCACCTCAACTTTCAGTGAACTCTGCTTGAATTATAGCTCATTCCGCGGCACGTTCTAAGCAAATAATCACTCTGAGCCTGGGAGATGTGGGTAACCTGTTTGGAATAGTGTCTCTCTCCTCCAAGTCCAGCTTCGACTGCAGTTCTCTCCATCCGCCATTCCTCTTCCTGATATCCTGGGGTGTACCTATGCATGTAGACCACCTCCTCCACCCCGTACAAGGCAATTAAATAAGGGATATTACAGGTCGATTTCAAACAGGTATGCGGTCCCACGCTTTATATGAATTTTTTCATTAAGCGTAAAGAGGAGTTACTTCTAATAAACTTCAATTTCAGAATTTACCAGAGACAAAGGATATTTCCAGGCCAAGCTTGGCTTACAATGACAATCCAATTGATAGCCACAGCCTTAGGTGGGTGCTCAGAGAGCGATACGAAGGGAGAGATGACAGAAGCACACAATAGAACCATATCTAAGAAGATATCCCTTTCTCGGGACAACTCCGGAATTCGCCTGCAAACCTCTTGATCTTGTGCCCCCTTTTCCACCTCGCGTACAGGATAAACACTGAAGAATTGTATCCACGTCTTAGAAGAGAACGTTACCCAGTGGACTGTAAGGACAATAATGGGGAGAAACAACAAGATCCATTCTATGTGGAGGTTCACTCATCCTGGTTATTTCAGGTATTTGTGGGGTTGTGGTCTTAGGAAATGGGGTTCATCATTGATGAAAAGGGGGTGGATGCAGCTCAATGACATCTATTTTGAAAGAATATTAATTTCAAAGAGACTACAATGTTTTCTTCAATTGCTCCAAAAGGGGTTCAACTGGTTTAATAATGAAAGAGTTGCGCATCTTGGTAATACTACAATCTTTGAAAGTTTGTCTCCTTGTTCCATAGCTCCAGGTAAAGAATTAATCCATAAGCTATTTCATATTCCATGATAAATTAGTAAGAGGCGGGGTGGCGCCCGGGGGGAAACTTGTGTGAGAAGGGAAATTTCGACCAAACTCAGATCTCACAAACCATTTGGATGGGTATATTAGTAGTCAAGCTACACCAACCCACCTGGCACTAGCATTTGAGAAATTTCCACGATACTTAGGTCTATGAAGAGTCGAATGTTGACGTTGATGTAAAGTTTTGAGATGAGATCAACAGATGAGTTGAAAGATCTTGGCACAAGCTAGCCATTCAACACCTAAAGCGGCAGCAAAACTCTCAGTTCAAGGCACAATTGTTCTGACGCCAAGTGCGCAAGGCAATTTTTAACTCAGAAAAACGAGAATTATTTACAGTGCTTCATTTTTATATATATAGAGGTATTTGGGTCATGTGATCACGTGATCCCGGGCATCGCGTCGCGTCGCGTCTTCCTCGAGTTTCATACTCGTGCTTTCCTATTTAGTTTGACATGTACTTTTTAGAAATTCAATCAGAAATCTCACTACCAAAAAATTCACCCACCCACCAATCCCAAATATGCCTCCAAAGCGTAAAGCCTCCGGTCCCAGCGAGGTCCCATCCCCATCAGCATCCTCTCGCCCCACAAAGAAAGCCCGTACCTCCACCGCCCCAAAAGACGAACTCACACTCGATTCCTGGCCCCACCTCACACGCGAAGACCTTGAGGGTTTCCCCAAAGAAGCACTGGTAGATTATATTCTCCAGATCCAAGCCAAGGAGCTGGCAGTAGAAACTGCTTCCGTCGAGGAAGATGCGGGAAAGCTTGCAGCCCAGGCAAGTAAACTGGCGGGTATGATGGCTAGTGGGATTAAGAAGCAGATGAAGTGGCAGTAAGTTCCTCCCTTTCTTTTTGTCGTGATCTTATGCAATGATACCTTACCAATTACAATTACTGACCTATGTGTCCACAGACCCTCGTGCAAAACTGGCGGAAAGAAATGGGAATACTCATCCATGGTCCCCTCCGAAGCGGTCTTCAACGAATTGTTCAATTTCAAATTGCCCATGAAAGCCTGGAAGCAGAAGAAAATCCCTTTGAAGGACTTTACGGATATTACGGGGGGAATTAGTGCTTCGGTAGGTTTTGGCATTGCTTGTTGTGATGCATGGGACTGATTTGTTGGTAGATTCGATATGGATATTTGGGGATTGTTAGTGAGAATATCACTTTGAGATGGGACAAGGAGGCTTTGAGCTTTAGCGTTTCGGGATTATATGGTTTGTGAGGATATACTGGAATTACTACCGGAGTCTTGGGAGGCCATCATGATAACACTTGCTGGACGAGTTGCTGTATATATACAAGGAGTACGGATAGGCCTGAGGGAAAGATCCCGAATGCTGCTAGGAAGTTTGCTCTGGGGATACTATTTCTTTTATGAGTAATAAGACATTTCACGGAACTTATCATTAATTCAAGACCTGGGGGTTTTTTTTATTTGCTCGCATGAAGTTTTTAAGTACTGTGTACAAATCTTCTACTCTCTCCCGTTGTTCGCAATCCTGATTCGCTCCGCTCTATCCCACATTCTCTCAAGCACCGTTAAACGCCAACCTTCCTCAATGGCCTCCCTATTTTCCGATTGAAGAATAGCCTGATAATTGTACGTCTCCTCAATCTCATTATCTACACTTCGTAGTTCCAAGTTTCCCGGGTCCTTCTCCAAGCCAGCCCGTATTGCCTTATAAGCTTTGCTAACATATCCCACCGAGA
This sequence comes from Hymenoscyphus infarciens, assembly GCA_001414345.1. Taxonomy (NCBI): domain Eukaryota; kingdom Fungi; phylum Ascomycota; class Leotiomycetes; order Helotiales; family Helotiaceae; genus Hymenoscyphus; species Hymenoscyphus infarciens. The sequence goes on along the minus strand of LLCB01000232.1, from coordinate 70,729 downwards.
GGACATAACGACAGTACCGCAAGCAAAGATTTGACAAGCTTGTTTTCATTTTCAGGAGGGTCCCATCATCAAAGTCCTTTTCAATCTCGTGCAGGCTTGCCTGTGCGTCTTCGAGATAAGAATTTTCCTTGAATGGTGTAAGTTGATTTTGAAAGTGGTCTAGATCCACAATTGAGTCGAATGTCCTGTCAACAATACCAGGCAAGTTCACACGAGCATCAACCGGACCAAGGAGATGTGAACGGTTATCATAACAAAGATTCCATGCTAGGTTGTGAAAAGCGAGTAAGATATCAAACAATATCGTTGTGATCTCAAGCATTGTTTTTTGTGAAATGTACCGACCTGTAAAACCTATGCCCGCCACTTTAATATGGCCTATCATAAGCTCACTCAGCTCGAGAGTACTATATGCTGTTCCGTACTCGCCGCAATCCTCGAGGATTTTGGCTTGCTTCACGAGATTTTTGGCTTCGGCGATTGCTTCTTGCATTGTCCAGGCGGGAGTATTTGATTCTTGTAAGAGTTCCTGGATCAGCTTCTCATCGTCTAGTCCTTTGATCGAGAATTTGGTTTTGAAAATAGGTCGCTCTTTTGAAATAAGATGTGTAGGGAATGACCCCCCGCAATCACCCCCGGCAGCTCGACCGAAAATCTGGAATTGTCGGAGGCCCTTCAGACCACGGGCTAGTCGTTCGGCCACGCCATTATCTCGATAGCAGTCTTCGGTTGATGTTTTAAAGTCCAAATCGATTTTGTAAATGGGACGTCCACCTGCATCTGCGTTCCAATCACAGAAAAGAGGGGAACGGAGACAATTAATCGCTTGAATGAGCCTTGGGAGATGTCGTCCGGAGATTATTGCTTGTTCAACATCCTTTCTTGGGGGAAATGGGCGGTTATAATTGATTTCTTCCCATACATTTGGACCACCCATCGTTGCCTTGTTGAAACCTTGGTTTAATCGAATTCGCAAGGCTATTTTCGGTTGGATGGGTAATCTCGATATTTTTGTTGAGATTTCGTAAGTTGTTTTCATTGAGAAGACGTGGATTCCGTATTCACGAAGGAAGGTCCCGGCTCCCGAGTTAAAGTTCTCGATTAGGACGAAGGCATTTTCGCGGTAGAAGAAGGCTTGTGTTTCGGCTGAGATGGTTTTGTTGACCGTGAAGAGCTGGGTTGCTAATTTCCAACGGCCTGTGTCGAAGGAACTGTGGTCTATCAGTAGAAGTTCGTTCCAGATCATATCGCTTATCTCCTGGGGGAGATCGGTGATTTGTGTAGGCATGTTGAGCGAGTGCGAAGTAGTAGCTGAAAATGTTCTGTGTATTCAATAAGAAGGAGAAGTTTGGATGGCTTGGATTGTGTGCAATGAACAGTTAACTTCTGCGTATCAATGTTAGGAAAGATAATTGTGTTGGAGAGAAGTGTAGGCAGAAGGTGGTGGGTGAACCTTCGAGGTAGTTGATCTCATCCTCTCATCTAGATGTGAATCGAAAGAACTCGTAATGTTATTGGATGCCTATCATACAACATGTCATCACAAGTGATTGTATCCCCCTCGATTCACAGAGAAAGTTAATGGAATAGACGCGAAAATGAGATTATTCAACCCGCTTCCCAGAACCATATGTTTGACTTCATTTCATAAGCAGCCCAGGCTCCTCTATTTTGAGGCTTCAAATGTCAATAGGCAGGATACTATTGGTGATGATCCTAGGGCTGATCCCTAAAGATACTCAGAAAGTTATTTTATTTGCCCATTTCTGCGCAGAAATCCCATACGGTCGAGTAATCGTATGCGACCTTGCTGCTCCAAATTATTGAACGAACAGCATTCCAGAAGTGAAGGCTCCGCGAGGGAGAGATGGATTTGGAGTGTAAAAAGGCGGCGATTGACCATGTAGGTACGGAGGTGCAAAGTAGAGAGTCAAGATTGCTACTCTCGTAGAGCGCATGTTGGTGTTCAAATCTCCCCAAAACGCACCTCACCTAAAAGCACTCCACGCTCTTACTATGGCAGATCCAACGGACCGATCGAACCTTAGGTTCTACCCGTGGTACTTGTTACAAGATAGCGGGATCCTTTCTGTCGTTTGGTTTGAAGATGCTCTCGGCCGATATGGAGTCTCGACAGTTGTTTTCGATTTATACCTGCTCGTTGACGACATTGAAGTGGCTTCACAAACACTTTTACGACACGGGTGGTCTACGGTTCCTTATGACTCTTCCAAATTCAATGTCGGATTTTCAAACCGAGCGCACCGTCGCCTTTTACCACCGAATGCCCCGGCTGCGACCGACCCAACTTATACGCCACTACCACGTCCTCCTCCTCAAACCAAAACACCACCAAAGCCAACAACGACAATACTTCTCCCAGCTATAGATTGGAATTACAAACTCCCAGAAGTGACCAAGGATACTTTAGCTACAGCTAGCTTATTCCCTTTACTGCCAGATCTCCTTGACGCTCTTATTGATAGCTTCTTGGATTGTGCGCCGAGTATGCTCTTTGCTCATTTAGCATGTCAAGTCGGGTATCTTTACCAGTACGTGGCAGTGCTCCAGGAAACATCTTTCGCGAAGCAATTGAAGTATGAGCATCGCCAATTCCATTTGGACACCTTGTCGGGTATGTCGATTGGTACGGTTCCCTTTGCTGAGCACGAACGCGAAATCAGGAACGCCTTGCGGGAGGGGAAATATGAGCTCCAAACATGCTCTGCTTCCCGCGCAAATACCAAACTTTTCAACCAACCAGAGCAGAAGCGACTTCATGCCTTGATACACCAGAAAGACTCCACCAAGAATCGATAAATAGAATGAGAGGTAGAATTTCAGGGACTATTCTAGGGGAAGTATGCGAAGAAAACAGTCAAAGCATTGTGTATCCATCGACATGGTATTTTATCAGAGTAAGAAACTGTCTAAGCTATTCCTATCTCAATGATCTATTATCTGATGTTTGTTTTTCAGGGAATTTGAGGGTTGGATTCTTTGACAGTACAGCGGAGTGTTTCGAGAACTGTTTCCCCTGCCAAGTTGTGCGAGGTCTCAACAAGGGGGTCAATATGTCGCACAAGTGTGACTAGGTTACAGACAAGTTCACGGAATAGTCTTGAACTTCCATGAGTCGCGGCTCCTGACAAAGGTTTTGTTGGTTGTTTCTTGGTCGAGTAGACTTGACTTTCTACCCCCGGTCAAGATGGTCTTTGGTGGTACAAGGGAATTTATTTTTAGCTCATCCACCGTGGTATCATAGCTCCAGGTTCAACGTCACAGGATAGTTCTGTTTGATATCTGAAAGGCATCTTTCTTGAAAATACTCATACAAGGCGATACATTTTCACGGATCGCTTCTCCTGATTGGGCTCCAGAACGGGAATGAGTATTGTTGTAATATAGCCTGCCATTGTTGTTTCACTGTCCTCATACCACCCAGTCTGAATGAATTGCAATTCCTGTATCCCTGTTCTCTGTTCTCTGTTCTGGCTGTGTCAATTATCCAAGCCACAGTCTGGAAGGATAGTATCATCTCACGATGCGTTTGAAGCCGTGCACATCCTGGCTATTCTGACTGCATCAATATCCTCGATGTTCCACTCAGACCACCATTGTAAACAGAAGGTAGTATATAGATGGTCTTTTCCCCAGCCAAATGAAGTCCATCAACCATCAATCTCATTTAATTCAAACTTACCTCACTCACCAAGAGCTTCATCGTTTCTTACTCAACCCAAGCCCGGAAACCATGTATCCCCTCCATGACCAACAAGCCTATATGCAAGAATCTCCTTTTAAAATCAAGCTCTCTAACTCATCCAAACTCAGCGAGTATGATAAAGTTCACCGCGAGCTTGCTCGACATCGGGACAGCGCCCGCAATCCCAAGAGTGACAGAGACGCAATCGACAAGAAGACCGAGAAAGTAATCACTTGGTATCAAGCTCATTCTCTTACTCCAATCCGAATCTCCACCCAAATCTCAACCCATGGCAGCTCTTCAAACTCTACTCTTATTGAACCCGGCCCAAGCCAAGCGCGCAGTGACATCTTCAAAACAATCCCGCTTCTTATCCCAATACACAAGACAGAGTTAATGGAAGGGAGTGAATACATCCACATCAAGGACTTGGAGAACGAAAGTCTCACCCAAGCTCCAACTAACGACTATCCCCCCAAGAAGAGAAGAAATGCCGCAGCTAGTGACGCAAGAAGCGATGGGGAAAACCTGCCTGCCACTGCAGAGAAAGACGAGGGTTCGTGGATATGTGTAAGTTCTCCCTACTTCCAATGGTTTTGACCTAGGTATCACGCTTACCCCTTCATAGAGAAAGGTCAGACAGGACCACAGAAATGACCGAAATCCTAAAAAGAATGCTCCGAGGAATGATAAGAGTCAATTAATTTGTGGCTTTAGGAATGTCTTTCAAGCCAGCCATTGTTATCGTTGTGGCAGAGCACAACATGTTACTGAATTTCGCGACTCCTGAGAGCTGGGCTGTCCTGAAGATTACAAAGACAGTCTAGACACGGAAAATACCTAAGACACCAAAAACCATAACAATTCCGACTTTTCCAAGCCTTGGAAGGCTGAACACTGATAGAAGGATTGATTAAATTCTCGTGCAGTCTGAAACTGCATAATATGTATTATTAGATAGAGCTCTAAACTACATGGTTACTTTTTATAAAATAGAACCTTCGTAACCCCTTTTGATCGTTGTTATCTGGCCAACAAATTTACACGTGCTGTTGTTAGGCTAGTACTATCAAGCCTAAGCCTTCAAGATAAGTCTTGGGATTTCAAGGAGCAGGGTTCTCGACTCGACCCCTCGATACATGGCAAGAGACGTTGATTTTCTAATGTCTTCGAGGACGTTTTGAGGGAGAGACTAATGATCTAATGATTATGCGCTACTACCTAACAAACAGTTGTCCACAGCCCAGAACGCGGGATGACAAGAAAGCATGAATATAGACAGGAAATCCAAGAATTTACGGAGCTCTAGATGCCAGAGTCGTGCCTGCCCTGCCTTCCCGCTCGGTGCGTGAGGACCAAGACCAGGGAAGTAGCGACGGAGCGGAGCGTCAGAAACATGAAGAACAGAAATATCAATACCTCCTATACAGGGCAATTGCTGAAAAACCATCATACCCCAATCAATCTCCCAGACCTATCAATGACATGGAACTGTACTGTTGGCAGGCAAGACTCCATATTTACGACACCAAGAGGGGAACCTCTCTAAATTAAACGCGAAGGTATGTCTAAACCTCGCAATTGTACCAGGAGATACTGATGGTAGGGTGGAGGAGACCTCTTATGTGTGAACAGATACCTAGGTACCTTATCTGCCTTGATGCGAATAAAGTCGTGCCTTCTCTTTCGAGGTCGGGAGAAGATTTAAGGTACGAGGAAGGAGCGACGCAGATTCTGGAGCGGGGAATAGAAAGCTTGAGGAGAGAAGCGCGACGCTGTGCTGTACCTGTAGGGACGATCCAATCCGCCTATAGAGTATCTTCGCAATAGGAAGCGATAGGCCTCGTGATGGGAAGCGACGACGAGGTTCCATAAATCTCCACGGCGGGTAAATAGTCTTATGTAACCGCTATACGATGCGATGCCTTTATCAAACTTTGTATTAAATCGGGTCAGACGTAATCTCCACCAAGTAGGAAGTAGGTTGGCACTGTGTATAATTCCCTGGACGCCCCCGACACCTCGCTATCCCTTCTATACCCTCCAAGTTTCTTCTTCAAGTCCCAGCCCAAGGCCAAGCACTCAATGAAAAAAGAGTGAAAGAAGTGTGTCCCCTAGGGATGAATGCAATCAAAAATTCCCCCGATCAGGACCCCGAAGGATACTGAGCAGATCTCGATACCCCGCTGTGCAATGGAGATCTCGTTCTGCCAGATCATCATACTTGATCGATGAATTCTGTCAAGAAGGTAAGTATGAAGAAAGGAAAAGAGAAAAAAGAGACGAAAAAGTTGGGGGGGAGGCCACATATATATACTTGGGAGGCGGCTGGGAAAGGACGCTAATTCGGGCGGCTTGGCAAAATGAGCAAACTGGTTTGTTCATTTCACGTGATGTTGTGTTTGCGTACGCGTGCACAAATCTCATATAGTTATAATTAATTATATACATGCTAAATAGGCCCTAAGCTAGCGCTCTGAAGCTCGTACCTTTATTATAAGATTCAACTAGTCTCTTATGCGCGTTTACCTACTTAAATTATTTTCTATTAATTTCTCAATATCAACACTTATAAAATCATATTCATTGAAAAGCATTTTATATTATGTCAAATTTGGTTCCCAGTAATAAGGTAATTGGAGTATGAGGTACTTTCAAGGTTCTGCTGGACTTTCCATTCGCTTAATGTCAACACCAATAACCAACTAACCAACTAATTTTGCCTAAATTGCGACCCAGTACGTATAAGATTTCACGGAATACGTGTTGTGTTCACGGTGTTGATATTAGAGACATCCAGGTTCGTCTACCGCGTATTGAACATCGTAGGAAAGCAAGTTAGTACAGCACGTGAACCTACGTGCATGTACCATGACGGAAAATAATGACTGAAACTCTTGCATAAACACTTTTTCCAAAAACCACTACTCGTTGCTTTAAATCCGATATCTATATTTCTATTTTGATACCATATGTTTTAACAACCCATCACGTTCCCACTTGAACGAGAGCCAATATCACGTTGTAACATATAGTCCCATCTGTAAAAAATGTCAGCTCTTATTCATCCCTTCACCTCTTACCCCCAAATCCCCATCACCACGAGAAGCACGTGAGAAAAACAAGTGGGGCCAAGTGAAAGAAGTGAATAGAACTTACCAAGAGCTACAGGTGTATTTCCCGGTGGTGAATAACGAAGCTCATACCGATCACCGGTTGTGAGACGGACACAAAGATTTCCACCCACATCGTTACCCCTTGCTTTAAGGCGAAGTTCTTTTTGAAGGGTGTTTGGCAAGGAACAGCCGTAGACGACGTCAAATAAGGCCCTGTATTCAAGTCAGTGTTGTTTTGCATTGTTGGAGACGACTATTTGGAGAGGGATTTGTATCATTGGTGAGGAAGATTTTGAAACGTCGATACAAATGGAGATATGATGGAGAATATTGAGAAGTGTTGTATGATAGCGACGTACTTTGGATCCCCGCGATTCGTCATAAACACTTTCGTGGTATTGTCTTCCGGTGTCCACTACACAGGTTAGTTTTAACTTCCCTAAAGGAGAAAATGTCCTTGGGCTCACCTCGCCATTTATCACCATGTGAACTGGTCCCCAATTAACTACGCCATCTTCGAGTCGGAAATCAAGAGCATAAGAGCCCGCCGGACTGAGATAGAGGTTTTTGTCCCCGCCTTCTGTATCCCAAAGATTTATCAAGTGGTGGTGGATTGTCGGGACTGATGCATTTTGAACTGTTAATGAATTAGTGAAGTGATTGGAAGTCGGTCAGGATGTCACAGAAATGGTGCTGAATGCTTTGGTGGAGGAGAAAGGACAGAGAGATACGAACCTTGGATCGCAAAGTTGGTGGCAATTGTATTAGGAATGGTGTCAGTTGGTTGATGGGTGCAAGGTGTTGATGTGGGTGCGAGTCGAGCGGTGGTTGTCGCATATGTAAGGACCGTGGACCCTGGGCTCGTTGTTATGGTTGATGTTGCGACGAAATGGGTGCATGTGGCTGATGGTCCACTGCATGCTGCTGCTGCAGCACTGAGGATCCCACTGAATTTTTCTACCAGCAGAAGGAAAGAAGAGGTGCCTAGAGGAAGCATTTTTCTGGTTGTCAGAGACCCAAGATTCTCCGAATCTTGGGAATCTCAAGTGTGGTGTTGTTTGAAAGTGAAGGATGTTCAGATCAAAGCCTGGGAAGAGGAGAGTAAGGGAGTGATAGCAAGATCCATTCACTACTTTTTGGACATAATATGACCCCACTCTTTGGGGCAATCAATCGGCCCAAAGTTGTTGGAGAATGAAACTCAGTAGATGATTCCCAACTCGAAGATGAGGGGCTTTGTCTTTGTGACTTGATATGTGTACGCAAGAGACTGGATTTGGATGTCACAAATTGGCCTCAGAGAAGATCAGATGATCAGACTCATTTCCAACAAACGAGTATTTGAATAATGTGGTAATTGTGAGGAAGTACTGTACTGTGAATCATAACGCGGGTGGAGAAAAGTGTTTGAAGTGAGATGAGCGCACATCCTGGCAACCTGGTATCTTGAACTAGGGAATATTTCCGCATGAGAGAATAGTTTTTGAGTTTCTCGAAAAAAAGTCTTACTCAACTAGCTATTTATGCACATGATAATTGAATCGTGAAATACCGCTCGTTTGGCGATATCCTATGTTTCTCATCATATGTATTATGTATATAAAGTGTGCTATTATACAAGGAATTGTCATTGGTTGTTATTTTCAGCTGACCATCGAAATTTCCGAATAGGAGGAAAGCCATTGGTGTCAAATACGACACAGAAAATTGACTTCAACGAGGCTGTCAAAGTATATTACTTTTGGGTGAGGGAAATTCCGAAACCAATTCCAAAGTTCACGCCGCCCGCTCTCATAACTTCGAACATTTTCAAAACATCCTCGATGTCAAAAAACGCGACGAAGCTCCCAGAAGAAGAGTCTTTCGAGTTCATCAATGCCCTCTCAAACCACGAGAATTTCAAAGCACTCGAGGCATTCATTAATGATAAAATGCCAGAAGATCTTGAAGCCTTAATAACCGCGATCAAATTTTCTGCCCACCAAAAGCCCACGGATAAAACAATTCAAGAGAGTGGACTCCGAGACGTTCTCGAAAATAAAACAGAGAACCAGCTTTTGATCGTGGAAAACCACACTCCCAGAGCTTTGGCCCTCCTCGGCAGCTACTGTAATGTGAAAGATCCCCAGTTCTTCCTCGATTAGTTGGACACCTCTATCAATAATTCTACCAAGAAACCAGAGAAATAATCGAACTAGACTCAATTGAGCTAGACTCGGCCTAACAACCCCCAAAACATCCTCTCGTCAACAAAGCCTTGGTACAGTATCAAATGCAATAAGCAGTTTCTTTCGCACCAATTTTCGACACAGAACCAGTTGCACAAACCCAAAAAAAACCTTACGCCAACAAAACCATGGTACAACTTAAAGTACATCCAGGAGCATTGTCCCCGTTTATTCTAGCTTCAAAAACTGTCAAATTATGTTGTGTTTCACTTCATCAGTCCAAAGGAATATCGACCAAACGACGATGATGCTCCTCCTATCAAGATAGAACACCTTGAACCAGACGGGAGGAAAACAAGAGTTCATCAGATTTCCGGAGGCTACAACCCATCAAAAAGAAGATTCAAAGCATCATGCTGTAGCTATGACACGTAACTATGCAGCTTTATGGTTTGATAAAAAGCTTGGCGGAGATTGGACACGTGTGTGTGAAATTAAAAAATAAAAATAAAGGCTAATAGCAACTCAATTGGTACATGGAATAGGAATAATTCTTCACGATCCTCCATTCGAGCCATTTAAGAAGATTGAAGGCACGAGACGGGTACCAAATTATCCTTCGTTCAAACTCCGCCCATCATTTGGAGGTTACTAGGTCCCTCCAATTCTGAACAAAAACGGGCTACATATATTGTAGCGAGTTCCGATTGCATGTTATCCAATACCTTATTCGAAAATGTTGACAATCCCCTTCAGTTTCTGTTCTTGCAAGACCTCTTCCGGTTGATTACCTAGAATGGCTCTGCATCAATTTGCACATCGAAAGAGATCTCAACATGATTGAGCGGCGACTAGAAGACAACAAAATCCCAGTCTCTTTCCATAACTTTGAAGTATTTCTTGAAAGCTTATTCAAACTGCGTCGCCAAATCAACAAATACAGCACGCTAGTCAAGGAACAATTACAATTTTACAACACCCAAAAACCAGAATGCCAGAATGCCTCTTCCTCTACAACGTCAAAAACATATGACGTCTTTGATGGGATCATAAAAGACTTATCCCAAGTGCAAGAAGCCATCCAAAGAAACCGGGAACAAATCGCTCAGTCTGTGGGACTCATAACTTCTCTAATGTCGGTGCTGGAAGGCAAAGAAGCCGTCATTTAAACCTGGCGACTAGCCGTTTTAACGATCCTCGCGACGCTTTTGTTGCCTTCCAATACTATGGCTGCAATTCTTGAGAAGCAAATTGATTATGGACCGGGGCATTCGAGGTTTGGGATGTTTTCCAAGATATCTGGTGGGGTGGTTGGACGGGCTATTCTTATGCTTGTTCTGTTGTATGCTGCGCCTATATTTTTTCAATTTTTTTTGGGGAAAGACCGAGAAGATTCGTGATGATGTGAAATGAACTCAAGAATGTGTCAAACAACCAGGGAACGAGCGACAACCTCGGTGTTAAAATAAACTTTTATAGTGATACCAGAAAATAGCATTCAACATTGCCGCGACGTAAAAATCAAATATTCCCTGCTGATATCCTTTCCTGAAGATTTCGCTGCCGCTCTTACTGTCCATTTGGCAAGCAGGCGTTACTAAAATGGCAGAATTAGCAAGCCACTTCATAATCTCTAACAAGATAATTGACTAGAATGGATTTCCATGCACGATCGACCCGTACTGTCTTTTGCTGATGCATATTGATTATAATTTGGTAAGAGCGACATAATGTTGCGAATTTGAGAGTTGCATTGAAACAGCTTCATAAGTTGCCCCTGAAAAATCGGAAAAATCAAGGGCCTGATGTATTTGGTATCGTAATTCATAACTTTTTCAAGTTGGCACCACAATTGCGACCGTGCTAAAAACGCTACGTAATAAATCAACAAATAATCTCAAAAATATAACAAAAATATAACCAGATGCGCCAAGTCTCAATTTACCTCTACCTAGAATCTCTACCTAGAGGTTTAAAGGTTTTTGTTTTGTTTACGTCGAGTTATAGGCGTTGGTATTTCTCGTAGAGGGTGCTACTTGTGTGTTTTGTCTACCGGGAGCCCTTAAAAATGACATGGGTAACCTGAAACTTTATACTTGCACACGTGATCTAGGTAATAGTGACGGTACCTACATAAGTATTTTCACTCGGAGACAATGTCCCACAAAATCGATCTTGAAATTGATGGTACCAAAATTAAACCAGATTATGCTAGACTACCGTCTGCGTAGGCAGAAAGAAAAGCATCACGTGATTGGTATTTTCAGCACTGGAACTCAGAAGTTGATTAAGTAGTTTTACAATAATTATCAAAACCTATTATGCTGCGTGGGTTCCAACAGATCAAAATTTCTCTCCGGGGAACGGCAAGTGGAAGAAAAAATCCCTAGAATGGCGGGACAAGCAACATAGAGGGGGACAGTGTCTACACTCTGGATGTGGACGTTCACACATTTCCTCCTCGAGGTTGAGAGGAGCGACCTCAAATCTCGTCTTCCTCTAGTGGTGGACGAGTCACTTCTGGGAGGAAGCGACCTCGACCTGACCCAGAAAAACGCAACCACCAGGGGTTACAGGAATTCGTGACTAAGGTATAGTCTGAGGCACCTTCCCCCTCTGTAATTCTCCTAACTCTTCTAGAACAATGAAGACAGCATGAATCTCATGGTTCTAGGCTCGTAGGATAACCGAATTAATTTTCCTAGTCCTGGTCGAACAATCGAGAGAGGGGTGTGAAGGTAATCTGCTTGTAACTAGTTACGAATTCCTACACCCCTTGGTGCAAGGGTCTGCATAAGGAGAAAGCTTATATTGCGCGCATTTTAAGACAACACCTGCACTCCGCGACATAGTAGCTCACTTGAGCCTTCAGTACTATCAAACATGTGTGCTCTCAATATGTCACCATCAAAATACCACACCACCGAGATGTTCTCGGCCATCTGAATCCTCATCCCCTTCGAAAATCAGAACCACAAAGCCAGTTGATATTTTCAGTATGAGGCTCAAGATAGTGTATGTATAATTGTGCAGAGTTCGAGCAATTGGTGTTCTCTGGGCGTCGTCAGTGTCGCAAAATCTTGGCCACAGCTGCGGAGAGAAAGCCGCTCGGCAAGCGCCCACAACAACACCTGCACAGGCGCAACTTGGCAGCGGGAACAAGCTAAAACACCAAATCCAATTGCCCAACCAGAAGAACGGAGTTTCCACAAGCATGTGCGCAAGCATGTGGCCAAGTTGACTTAAGCATTCAGCCACAAGCTTAAACAAGAGATGGCGACTTGGCAGGATTTGCACTGGCAATTGTCGCTTGTAGGTCGATATATTCCTCGTCCCACGACGAGGGAGTCCCTGACACTTATAAAGGAATCAGTGTCCCTACGACCTACTCAAAAACTGATGACTATTGTATCAATACGATGCTCGAGTCATCTCTTATCCGCCGACAGTTTTTATGGAGTAGGAAACCACGCAAAAACACCATGAGTGATCCATCCGAATCCTCCACGCCATTGCGCGCTCTGCTCGTCTTCGGCCCTTATTGTGGTGAGTTGCCCTTGTTTACCCTGCAATTCCCCACAATCACGCCGCGGTTGGCCAAACCAAAACTTCAGGTCGCCTCTACTTGTACTCGAGTCTCGACTCGTACCAGAAAGTACTCCACTTATATGGGGGACTTGTTTTGGTCGAGGACCTCAAAAGCCCACAGAAGCTCGTTCCTTACCGAGTGTCCACACCGCAACATTTCATGAATGTGATAATGCTTCCATATGGGGTATGGGGCAATCAATTTTAAATTCCCCCACGTTTATCATCCCTGCCGGAAAAGTATATATTTGAGCTCCCTCCTCTCACGCTGCTTTTCGGTCTCTTCGGGCCACTTGAATATTATCAGCTATCTATTGCAATCATGGTTCTACGTGGAAAAGCCTCTTCCCTCGCCCAGCTTGGTCTGGTTGTCGCTCCATCTTTTGTTTTATTTGGCTATAACCAATCCGGAATAGGAGGTTTACTTAGTTTGGAGGATTGGACAAAAACTTTCCCAGCGATTGATACCATCCGTAAGTAAATCCACTTTTCTATCTTTCTTCAAATAACTTAAACCTGTTGAAATTTTACTAATTTCCGCATTTAGACGTCACCGGGGCCGTGAAAACACAACACGCACTTGTGCAAGGCACCACTGTTGCCAGCTTCGTTCTTGGTGCACTAGTAGGAGCTCTTTCATGTATTTTCACTGGCGACATCTTCGGACGTAGGAAATTGATTTTGTAAGTTGTCCTTGCAATTCTTAGTAGCTGGAGGATCGGTTTGTCCTCGTAAGCTCTTCGCTTCGACGAGAAAATCTAACAATTACTTTTAGTGGGGGTGCCCTTTTAACCTTCATCGGAGAGGCAATTTGCTGCACCTCTTTCAGCTTACCTCAATTCATCGTCGGTCGTGTCATCATTGGAGTCGGTGTCGGTATTCTTTCCGCAACAGTTCCAGTCTGGCAGGCAGAATGTTCAGACGCAAAACATCGTGGTAAGCACGTTGTACTCGATGGCCTATTTATCTCTCTGGGATACGTTCTAGAGTCATGGATTAACCTCGGATTCTTCCAAATCAAGACCGGATCCATCTCCTGGAGACTACCACTCGCACTGCCAACAATCGTCTCTTTGTTGCTCATGGGCAGCATCTTTAGCATGCCAGAATCGCCTCGATGGTTGATTCGTGTTGGACGAGCCGCGGAAGCCAGACAAAATTTGGCTATTTTGAACGATGTTGAAGAGGATAATGTTGTTGTCAATTTGGCTATCAGCAGCATTGAGGCAAACATTGAGGAGATGAACGCCAGTCCTGTCGGATTAAAAGATTGCTTCAAGAGTGGTCCAGATAAGCTTTTCTACAGATTTACTCTCTGTATTTTGCTCCAGTTCTACCAACAAATGTCTGGAAGTAACTTGATCTGTAAGTCACATCTTTTCGGAAACACGATTCTCTGTCACTAACAATTCACAGCTGTTTACGCGCCAGTCATTTTCCAGCAAGGTCTCGGACTTGACAGTCAAACTTCCAGAATCCTTGCTGGTGGAACTCTCACCTGGAAGTTCTTGTCATGCTTCGTTGCCTTCTTCACTATCGACAGATTCGGTCGCCGAGCTCTTTTCATGTTTAGCGGTATCGGAATGGGATGTTGCATGTTGGCATTGGCAATCTCTACCTCAATGGAAGGCAACAAATCTGCGTCAATCGCCTCTGTATTCTTCGTATTCATGGTTTGTATTTCCCAACTCCCTAGCACCTCTTTAATTGTTAACCAACTCATAGTTCAACTTCTTCGTCCCAATCGGATTCCTTGGAGCCAACTTCCTTTACTGCGCCGAGATTGCACCTCTCAGTCTCCGAGTAGCAATGTCCTCCGTCTCAACAGCCAACCACTGGCTCTGGAACTTTGTCGTCGCAATGGTCACCCCAACAGCCATCAATTCAATCGGATGGAAATACTACATCCTCTACTGCGTCATCTCATTCTGCATCCCTCTATCCGTGTTCTTCTTCTACCCTGAAACTATGGGTCAAAGTCTTGAACAGATCGACTCGATGTTCAAGGAGAACGATTCCATTTTCGCTGTTGTCAAACAGAGCATCAAACAATCGAAGCGAACACCAAACATTCCGGTTGATGAGAAGGGAGATGTCATTGCTTCGCACGCCGAGAAGGTTGATGCAGAGAAAGCCGTTATGTATGATAGCGATGGGATTAGTGCGAAGTTGTAGATATGGGAAAACTCACTGGATTGATAATGGATAGAATATATATACTAGATGTGTATATGGAGTTTAAACTAGACAGTAATAACTGCTACGAATATGATGATTGATTTATCTTCTCAAGATATCGGTAATTATTCTTGATACACACGCCACTGTCACAATACTTCCTCATCACTTATCACCCCCTAACGCCCAACGCCCTACGACAACCCGACTTCAACTCCTGCAACTAACGTGATCGAAAGAACGAGGCGAGTCACGTGCCTTTCTCCCGGCCTCGAAATAAAAGGCCGAGGCGGCTCCGAGCTGACTAGGAGCACCATGAACCGCCATCCCAGCCTCAATGCGTCACAACTCCACAATGCATACACCGCTGAAGTATTAGGAGGTGCGGAATGAAGGCCGGCTTATTGATGATGACTAGTGCGTCTTTGGCGAGTCCGGCTGAGGATCTATCCGCGGGTTTTTCCTCTGCCGGTCTCTAAGGATGCATGCGCGCTTGTTTTTTTGGAGTTGGTTGGTTTAAAGCTGATATTTCTTGGTTCTATCTAATGAGGAGGTAAGTATTTGACTTCTTTTTACCAATGATGAGATTGTTGCTTGTTTGGTGTTTTTTGTTATTGTATTTTTAGAGAGTTCTGTTTCGCGTACTTGAACAGCGTAAAATTAAAATTATGCAAGGTGGTCTGGAACAAATGAATTTAATTGTGTGAAGAAGGCTAGGGTAATTGAGATTCGTACTCTTAGCTACCCTAACCTCCGCGCATAATCATACTAAGTCTCCTGGTACAATGTTAATTGTTCAAGTAACTCTCACACAAGAATCACGTATTCTGGTCGCTTGGCTTGAAAATATTATGTAGCTCATCGTTCGGACCTAGTCACGCTTATACTACACTGGCTTTTCAAAACACTCGCCATTTATATCACCTTCTATACCAACATTCCCCGTTCTTCTTCATCACTTCGTCTTCTTCATTTCTTCTTCTTCAATAAACCAAGCATCGACGACCCGACCTTCTTCGTCTTTGTCAGACCCCGTTCCACCCTTGCGAGAGCCAACGCACCACGAGAATTATCGTTTTCGCTTTCCGCAGGTTCAATAGCGAGTCTTTCCGGCGCAGGTGGTAAACTATCACTGGTTCCCGAATATGATGTATGAGCTGGGGAATATGGACGACTCGACGATCCAATATCCTGGATCGCTCGCTGTGCTGGTGGGCTTGGTAACGGCTTGCCGTCTCTAGTGTACGAGGATGTCGCAACACTGGATGGCCGTGCTGAGGAACTTTGAGCTGAGCCTGCGGTGTTGAGTCTCGCCTTTAGTGCCGCTTTCTTTTCCTTGAGCTCGGCTAATCTGCGTTCTTGCTCTGAGACCAAAGCTGTTGACCTCGTTGGGGCTATTCTCTCTAGATCTTGAACTTTTCTTGCTCCACTTGCAGAGCTTCCGCCCGAGGATGAAGGCAGTGCTTTAGTTGTTGTTGCGAGTCTCGCCTTGCTCTGTTCAAGCTTTTCTCTCAGTT
Organism: Hymenoscyphus infarciens; assembly: GCA_001414345.1. Lineage (NCBI taxonomy): Eukaryota > Fungi > Ascomycota > Leotiomycetes > Helotiales > Helotiaceae > Hymenoscyphus > Hymenoscyphus infarciens. The sequence goes on along the minus strand of LLCB01000232.1, from coordinate 54,456 downwards.
CGGCCAATTTGCGTTCCTTTTCTGAAACTAGAGAAGTTGATGGTGGGGAAGTTGTTGAACTTGACCTGCTCAACAAAGTTAGCTAATCGTTGGGTGCAAAAGGCTCTAGTAATTTGACTTACCCTTGCAACTGTCTCATCGGAGGAGTCGCAGGTAGAGCGGCTGCTGTGGAAGAACTGGGGTACAAAGAAGTAGTGGGTGTGTTGGACGACGAAGCACCAATAGCTTTGAGTTTCAAATTCGCCAACTTCTCACGCATAGCAGACATCTGAGCGGCCTTACCAGTCAGTTGCTGAGAATCCGAACGTTTCTGCAAACCAAGACCAAGAGATCTAGTTTCCTCTCTCATTCTCTCGACCTCCTTGGCACTTGATTCGATCGCCTTTCTATGCGCTTTCTCCTCTCTCTGTTTTCTTGCCTCAAGATCATTGTTCCGTCCCTGCTCGACTCTCTTTCGCTGTTCATCCAATCGTCTTTTCTCATCATCAAGTCGCTTCTGGTTGAGTGCCCGAGCTGTCTTTTCTTGGTCTTGCTTCCAGTATTCTTCACGCTTTAGGGCTTTCGTAAACTCTTCGGCATGACGTTTCCGTGCTTCCTCGAGTTCTTGGGTCTTTCTACGGAGATCTTCCATTTCTCGGTCGTGTTTGGAATCTTCAATCTGTTTTCGCTGATTTTCGGCTCGGCTTGCTTGTTCCTGTTCTGGAGTCAGTTTCTTTGGGGAAGCATCATGATGTTTTCTTTAACCCCCGAGAGTGGTTGAACCAGAGGGCCTAGAATAATTGAAAAACTCGTTCCAAGAATTCTAGGATCCTCGTGCATGCCCTAAAACCTTGAAAAAAGGGGATGAAGGGTGACTTACCTGGGCTCGCATCGCTTCTTGTGCTTTCCTTGTGTTTTCATCTGCTTGCCTCTTTCGCTCCGCTTGGGCACGTTGCTCGGCTTCAAAGCGACGGACCTGCTCCTCGTATTTGCGCTTCTCAGCTTCGGCTTCTTTCTTTCGTGTATCTTCAGCTTGCCACTCGATTTGCTTGTTACTTGCATCCGTACGTAAATTTTCCATCGCTAAACGATGCTCTTCTTCACGGCGACGCTTCCTTTCTTCATATCTCCGTTGCTCTGCATCCATTTCATCTCTTCGTCGCTGCTCTTCTCGGCGTTCAAGTTCTCTTCTCTTCTCGTCCTCCCGTGTACGTTCGGCGGCAAGTCTTTGTTGTTCCGCTCGACGTTTCTCTTCCTCGATCTTTTGTCTTTCTGATTCGAGTTGTGCTTTATATCTTTGCTCGTCTTGCCATTCAAGTTCCTTACGTCTTGCCTCTTCGCGCTCTCTCTCAGCAGCAAGTCTTTGCTCCGCCATGCGACTCTTCTCTTCCTCGATTTCTCGCTTCTGAGCATCTAATCTGTCTTGATGGCGTTGTTTTTCCAGTCTCAGTGCTTCCTCTCTCGAAAGAGATTCCTCTTCTCGTTGACGCTCCCTAGCAAGTCGTTGTTCCTCGAGTCTTGCCTTGTGTCTTCTATCTTCCTCTCTCATTTTCTCTTCCCTGGCGAATGCCTCCGCATCTCGTTTGCGATCACGTGCGAGCTTTCTTTCTTCTTCCATTCGTCGCTTTTCGAGCTCATGTTTTTGCATTTCGGCTTCGAGATCAGCATTTCGCTGCTCTTCTCGAAGCATTTCCTCTCTTCTTTCTCTTTCCACTTCCATCTTGCGTCTTTCATGTGCGTATTTCTCCTCTTCAGCACGCAACTCGGCATTTCTTTTTTCCTCTCTCAACTCCTCATCCCTCGCTAGTCTCTCAGCAGCCATAGCCTCTTTCCTAGCCTCCAGCCTAGCTCGCTCTCGTTCGGCTTCCATTTCCAATCGCTGCTCAGCTAGTCTGGCTTCCCCTTTGATTCTCAACTCCTCTAACTCTCTTTTCTGCTTCTCAGTTCGTGCTTTTTCAGCTAAGCTCTCCATTTCACGTCTCTGTTGCTCAATATATTGTTCTTGGTTCCGGATCTCGGCATCAACTGCATCGGCTTCTTTTTGTAAGCGAAGGTTCTCCGCTTCGGTCGCTGCGCGCAATTGTTCATCGGCTTGTCGTCCTTGTTCTGCTATGCGTTTCTTGTTTTGCTCGAAGGCGGCTTGCATTTGAGCGTCTGCAGTAGCAGCTCTAAGCAAGATTAGCGACAAATCCTTTCATAATCCCGGATCCAATATTTTTTTGGAGAGGATATAGACTTACCGACGTTGAGCCTCTTCAGCCTGTCGTTTCCTATCAGCATCCGCAATCCTCTCTTGTTCTCTCAAATCATTCTCATATTGTCGATTATTCCGTCGTCCCTTCCGCTTTTCCGCCTCAAAGGCCTCTTCGGCAGTGGCATAGCTTTGAGGGACTTCAACACCTTGAAGTTGGTTGGAACTTGATCCGTATTGTTCTGAATAGCTTCCATGGTCATGTCCAGAGTGAGAGTGAGATTCATGGTGGATATGGGAACCGCCGACGGAGGAGTAGTGCTCATGGTAGGTCTCAGTGATGATTACTGGGGGTGGGACCCAAAGGGTGTCGAGGATGAAGAAATCGCATATGCAGCGGTGTTGGTAATTGCCGCAGTTGATACATATGGGCATTTTGTGGGATATTTTTGTTTTGCTCAGTTGTGGATGCGTGGGTTGAAGCTGTCCCTTTGTTGTTCTGATATCGGTATAAAATGAGCTTTATATGATAGTGTGGTCATGGAACATATATTGTCTATTTAGATAGAGATGCGATGTTGGAAGAGAGAAACATCAGAGGATCTTGAAATCGGAGAGAGTTATATACTTCCCAGTGAATAAGAAAGCACTGTGCCCATTCATCTTGGGTGAATTCACATTCACAGACTTCTCATATTCCAGATGCTATTTGGAACCTACAGATCCATAGCTTTACATTCACAGCACCACGTGACTTGGAGAGCTATATCTTCTCCTCCCAGCAGGAGGATCTTTAGAATCTCACGATTATCTCAGTTTTATTTAGAGGTTCCTTACGGGCCACGAACAGAAACTTGGAGGTACGAGTGGAGACTCCTGCTCACGGGATTGCTCGGTTGTGGCCACGGCTACTTTACGCGCTCGCGTCTTCATTTTTCTTTCTGGACATCTTTTGCAGGCAAGCTGCCGGAAGTCCACGAGTACTCCGTACCCGTGTGTTTCCGAATACATAGGGTCTTTAAGGGAGCGAACCCCACGCTTATCGCCTCATCGTTTGAAATGTGTATAAGTTTAAACTGTAGACAAAGATTGCAGATCCTCTTGCATTGCTGGAAACAGCCAAGGAAATTGATCCTGGAGTTTATCCAGATGATAGAGAGGGAAGGTGGGGAAATGAAGTTTTTCCCGAGATGGATGAATTTGTCAACTTTGTGAATGGCGAGGTTCCGGAAGTCAGCAGCGTTACAAGCATACCGGCTTGGCGAGCTGTATAAGGGGGTCTTTAGGGGATGCCCGACCTTTGAGCCTCAATCAGACCTTGGTGCTTACTTGGAAAGGAAAGTAACACTGATTTCTGGGCTACAACTCCTTTGTTTTATGTTGTAAACATTTAAAACTTTGCCTTTGGGCTATGCGGCATGCAACTGGCATAGTTGCGCCATTATTTTATGAAACCCTTAACATTCAATATTCTACAAAGACTCGTTGTATCTATTTACTGCCAATGTGAAGTGTTCATCGCGAGCAACTCTCGCTAAGTAAAGGGGAGATATTTGGGTTTGGGTGGTCTGAAATTCACCGTAGCATCAGCCACCAATAAAACGAGCCCGCCATGAATTCACTCCAAATCAAAAATAATACAAGCAACAGAAGTGTATCTCATCTAGAATTATGATCCAACTTTCCCAGTTAGCGCCCCGAAAGCGTCCTGCTAAAATGTAGCTAAGCATTTTAGTGCTACGATCGCGGCGCTTGCGTTTAGCCCGCGAACTACCAATCTCAATAATGGCATCAAAATTCAAACATACAGTAGACTATAATCCCTCCAATTTCTTTTCTTTCGTTTTCGTCAAGTCTCTTATATTTCAACACGGTCATATCGAAACCATCACTCATCAAACCCACCATCCTCAAGGTCGACGCAAGCACATCTATCAATCAACTATCTAGGCGAACACTCATCGAAACCAACGACCAACAAAACCAACACCAATATTGACCGCCACTTATCAAAACAGAAATCCCCCCAAGAAACAACAACAATGCAATGATTTCAATTCATCACACACCACGCTTCACCAAAACACTACCTCAATAATATCAACCATCCTCCTAACAACCATCCTCCTAACAACAATCCCCTCACTCCTCCTGACTCTCCTCGCAATAGCCATCGAAACCACAATCCTGCCAGTCCTTTCAATTCTTGAAATAAATCTCATCTCCACCGACGCGTACAAACACGCACTCCTCGTAGCGAAACATCCCCAAATCCCGGCTTTCTTCCCAGTCCTAACCAAATTTGTGATACAATCCTTTATCAGCCCAGAACTATTTAGCTGGGTGTTAATGGATATTCTCAAAGAATGTGCTGGATTGTTAGCGGTGTTTAAGTGGACAGGGTTATGTTTCGGGGTTATGGATAAACCGGAGAAAAGCATTATTGAGAAAGAAGAGGAAAGAAATATAGAAGGGGAGAGGAAGATGTTGATGGAGGAAGCGAGACAAGCCGAGGAAGCAAGGGGAGCGGAAGAGAGAGTTCAGAAGGAAGCTGAGGAGGCACGTTTGAAAGGGGTTTCTCTTTTGACGGAGAAGGCGATTCCTATGCGCGAGCAAAGTGAAGAGCAAGAGCGCGCGAAAAGCAAGGAAGTTCTGAGGGGTAATGCTTTCGGTCTTTCCTCTGGAGATGCGCTTGGTGAAAGCTCTGGAGCTCGGCAAGAATGGGAGCCAATTATGACCGAAGAAGAGAGGGAAATTGAAAGGCGAATTGAAGAAGCGCAACTTGATAGGATTTGTACTAAAGAAGCTAGGGAATGGGTGGAGAAGGAGAAAGAGAGGATCATGGAGAAAAATAAAAGGAGGAAGGCTGAGAAGAAGGAGTGACTTGGAAAAATAAAAGAGACCGAAGACAAGGAGGAGAGAGAAGCCGTGGAGGCGAGAGAAAGGGAGAGGAAAGAGATTGCTAAGGAGGAGGAGAGACAGAAGGAAGCGCGAGAGAGAAAAATATAGAAATGAAAAAGAGGAAGAAGGAAGAAGAGAAGATAAGAGTAGATAAGAAGGCTAAAAAGAATAGGAAGAATAAGGGATGAAGATGACGGCGAAGTTGCATTGTAATCTTAGGAAAGTTGGAGTTGACAGCCGCTATTCGTTATTGTAAATATTGTACTTGCTTTATATGTGTAATCAGATTGGGAACAGGACGATTATTTGAAAACCACTTGAAACCATAGAAACACTTGTGAATCAAATTGCAACATCATCGACCAGCCAACTTACTCAGGTAAAGGAACAGAAAAGCGGCAGTAAATAGCTCTCCTTGTGTTCAAAGGGGTATTCAAACAACCTACTTATAATGGGCTCCCTTTTGAGACAAGCTGATCTTTAAGGAACTCACCACTATTGTTGTTATTGCGGGTTGCTACCAGGGTGGATCCTTGGTAGTATCCTTGAGAAAATAACCGGAAACAAAATGAGATATTTGTTATTTCCATTGCCTTCTCTCGCTTGTTTCCTATCAAAGTGACTTCAATAAAATTCTCCAGAGACTGGAGCAACCCTAGACATGAATTAACAACGAGAGTTTTGCTGCCGCCTTATCCATCCACCGCAACCAACCCTACCTTAGACTGAAAAATGGCAGCAAATGGCCCACGTTATTTAAAAGTAATTAAGACTCCGGAACTATCAGTTGCTACGTTTATTCTTCATGGCGAACCCAGTCTGTTTACTGTTCTTTCTAATACAGAAATGACACCAAGAATCACGAATCACCCACTCTCCACCTACAACCAAGAGACATGTTCTCTATCAATTGCAATCTTGAGTCTCCGTCTTCTAAATTATGTATGCCAAAATCCGAAAGGGGCAAACGACACGTGTGTGGCCGAGGTTTCGGTGGGTTACTCGTGGGTTACTCGTGGATTACTGTTGGAAAAGCTAGACGATTAGACGGTACGAGTATGAATAGGCCACACTCACGAACTGAAATTTTTGGAAGCACGGAACTCAAAAGTCAACAGCCACAAAACAGAATGTAAAAAAGGTAATACAGAAGACTGAGTAATGCAATACCTAAGCTAACACTACACATAAACTACTATTAAAATAGCCAAATGGAATAGTAGCAGTACGTGCTGAGAGGTTGGCATTCTCTTTCTTTCCCTTCTCCGCTTCCGCCGTCAGAGCACTTCTCCTCCAAAAGCAAAAATTTCTCAAAAAACTACACTCTCGCCATCTTACAAATTTGTGAAGAACAACAAACACTGGTATCAAAACTACAAGGGCACTAAATGCTAATTTCCTCTCTCCCATTCTCTCTACACTTACTTAACCTCTGGAGCAGCTGCAAGCTTAGCGAACTCAGCATTGAGTTTCTCAATCTCCTCGCGGGCTTTGGCATCCTCGGGGTCTTCTTCCTCAAGCTCGACTTTGCTTTCGATTGGTGCAGGGGCTGCTTCGACCTTTGCTGGCTCCTCGACGGAAACTTCCTTGATCGGCTCCTCAACTGAGGCCTTAGGTTCAATGATTACTTGCTCTTTGACTTCTGGCTCAACGATTGCGAGTATCTCTTGTCTCTTCTCGACAATTTCTGGCTCTTGAACTTCTGGGGCCTCGATTTCTGGGGTATCTTCCTTGGTTTCAACAACGGTATCATCGACGGGTTCGGAGATGGCGACTGGCTCCTCAACTGGTGTTTGCTCCTTTACAGGCTCTGGCTCTGGGACGACGACCTCTTCCTTAGTCTCGACAACTGGGGTGACGATCTTCTCTTCAACTTCAGGCTCATCCTTGGATACCTCTGGCTCAACTTTAGCCTCTTCCTTGATCTCAGACTCGGAAATTGGTGCAGCTTCAGTGATTTCCTCGATAGGAGCTTCCTGAACTTCTGGAACATCAATCTTCTCCTCTAGAGCAGGTGCAGCGACAACTGGCTTCTCCTTGGGCTCTGACTTGGCAACCGACTTCGCAGCTGGTGTGGTAGCTGGTGTTGGCGTCTTAGGTCCCTTCTCCACAGGCTTTGTATGCTTTGTGGCAATCTTCGATGGGGCAGCTTGTCTAGTTTTTGGGGCAGGGCTACCCTTTGAGGCATCATGAGTTTTCGGTGGTCCATCCCTCGTAACAGGACGTCTAACGGATGGTGCTCGTTTTGGTGGCCCGGTGGTCTCTTGCTTTTCAGCAATTTTCCCGGAAGATGCATTTGTTGGTCGCATCATACGTGCTAGGAAAGAATCATCTGCAGGCGCAGGTTGGTGGGGCAAACTCGCGCGAGAAGTCTGCTTTTTGATTATTTGTGGTGGAGGACCCAGGGAAGGTCTGCCACTACCGTGCTTCAAGGTTGAAGGCTTGCGACCCAATGTGGATGTTGTACTTACCCGACTTGGCGAGCGTGAAGCAGCAGTGTGGGCTTGAAGTGAATTAACTGGCTGGGAATTGCCAGATGCACGACTGAGTGATTGTCTTGTGACCGCTGGAGGGGATGCTGATGTCTTTGAGCCCGAGGAAGCAGTATGCGCCGTGAGAGAAGCAGGTAGCTTGACTGGTCGTGTTGGTGACTTTGGGCGGGGCTTCTTGAAGCCAGTTTGTGGTGGTGATTCCTTGGGGATTCTTGTCTTGGGAGCAGAACCATGAGCCTGTGCAGGAGGTGGTCGACTGGATGCCCGTGTTGTAGCAGGCTTTGGTGCCAAAGAAGCTTTGGGAGCTTTTGTTTCCTTGGCTTTGGGTGCCTCCTTTGTTTTTGCATGAGTTCTATTTGGGGTCGTTGGCGTCTTGGGCATCGCTGGGGATTTGAGGTTTTTCTGGGGAGAGGCTTTGGGGGGGACGGTGGTTCTCGCAGTAGAGATTGGTGCGGGCTTGGTTGTAGTCTTGCTTGCGGCTGGCTTTTCGGCAGGTTTGGCAGTTGAAGATTTTGCAGCCCCATTTGCATGTCCATTCGTTGTCTTCTCTTCCATCTTGCTGGGTGCTGGTTTTGCAGGTTCCTTCTTCTTCTCAGTACCATTCGAGGTGGGTATTTTCTTCTCTGCAGGCTGGGCCTTCTCTGCAAGTGCCTCTGGTATCCGCTCCTCCAATGCAGAATGCTTGCTTGGGTCCAGCTCGGGAGCCGTTGGCTGTTTCTTTGTCGGCATATTGTTGGAGGTCTCTTCGTCGATACTGAGACTTGTCCTCCGCCTCGATGTGCTCGATGCACCGCTATCCGCTCTCTGGAGGCCTATCTGATTTCCTAGCTGACCACTTCTCTCGACGGCAACGAAGCTGGTCCGAACTTTGGAAAGAGGCCGAGGTGACGTCCCTGTACTTGCACCACCTTGGGTGGTTTAGTTGAAGTTTAATCACGAAAGGGAAGGAGCTCCTGACCTACTGAACCTCCCCCAGGGGAACGGCCTCGATCCTCGCCCTCTGCCGGATCCTTATTCTCGAACATGGCCCGCAGGTTGCGTACACCTCCCGACATCTTGAGGATGCGTTGACTCTCCTTCTATTGTTTTATGCTGCCCGCCGAGTGAATTCGTTGTGGTCGATCAATTCCGGTGTGCAGACTTGAGAGCCCTTGCTACGCATGCGGCGTTGGGCTAGAAGTTTCTCCGATTCCACTTCCTTTAGGAGAAAATGTAACTATTCAAGGGATGGTTGTGGGAGCGTTTGCACTTGGACGCTGTGCTGTGGTTGGGCTGAAGAGGATCCCGTCAGGAGTAATGGCCGTGAGCTAGTTGAGACAAGGGGTGAAGTGTAGTGCAGTGCAGTGCAGTGAATCGGATGGCAACCTTACGCGACAGACATGGACATTTGTCAACAACGCGATAGAAAGGAAAATATGCGAATAGCTTCAAAGGAGAATCTGTTCAGATGGCGATAGTTCGTGGTGAGTACAGTACAGTAGATCGGACGTTCCACGTCTCGAAAGTATATGAGGAGACTTTTATTATGCAGGGGCTCGGCGGATTAGGGACCTTGATGGTGGGGAAATTCGATGCCAGCTGGGTGCCCCCTATTTTCTTACAAGGGGCAACCTGAACGATAGGTAGCCGCCAATTTTCCTAAATACGAAAGGCTTGAGAGGTTATCTACTCGTCCGTATTGTTATTGTCTGAGGAGGTCTAGGAGAATCCATAAATTTGGACTCAAGAAGTCCCTTGAGCTTGTATAATGAGAGTGTATAAGCTTTGAATTCTTACTTAACAGGATAGCACTCTATTTAATAGTTCTAGCCTGGTTGTTCAGACCTTTACTTTGCGTTGTATGAGAGTCAACTGGGTACCTATAGTGCTGGCAACCATTGGTAAAACCCTTGTACTGAAACATCTCAAAGAATGACTAAATATTTCAAACTAATCCGCGCGAGTTAGTCTCAAGAAATTGGTTTCCAGACTTTCTAAGCCTGTACAATAAATACCAAACTGCCGCGTATAACCCCTGGTTTAAAGGAGAGCGCATTCTTGCCTCAGGCCACAACAAAACTTTAAATAAGCCTCGGTTGCTCTTTCCTCCGGAGGCTCAAAATCTTTTTGGCCGACATCGCATCTAGAACCTCCGTCACTCACATCAACAACCACAAAAATGGCAGCCAGAACCCTTAGAATTGGTTCAAAACCCCAATTAACAATCAATTGACTTCTACTAACTCCCCTACAGGTCTCATCCCCGGAGATGGAATTGGAAAAGAGGTTATCCCTGCCGGTCGCAAAATCCTCGAAGCCCTCCCAGCCTCACTAAAGCTCAAATTTGAATTCGTCGACCTGCAAGCTGGATTCGAAACCTTCGAGAAAACCGGTGCAGCCCTCCCAGATAAAACTGTCGAAATCCTCAAGAACGAATGCGATGGTGCTCTCTTCGGTGCCGTGAGCTCCCCTTCCAAAGCTGTCAAAGGCTATTCCTCGCCCATCGTCGCGCTCCGCAAGCGCCTCGATTTATACGCCAATGTTCGTCCTGTCAAGAGTGTCATGACGGCCAAGAACCCAATTGATATGGTTATCGTGCGGGAAAATACCGAGGATCTCTATGTTAAGGAGGAGAGAACATATGATGCCAAGGATGGAAGTGGGAAGGTTGCGGAGGCTATTAAGAGGATATCGGAGAAGGCTTCGTTCAGGATTGCTACGATGGCTGGAGAGATTGCTTTACGGAGACAGAAGATTCGGGAGAGTGGGGCTCCAAGTATACACAAAGCACCACTTGTGACTATCACCCACAAGTCGAATGTTCTCAGTCAGACGGACGGCCTTTTCAGAGCTACTGCTAGAGAGGCATTGGCAAATCCCAAGTTCTCGAGTGTAGGTGTGGAGGAACAAATTGTCGACTCGATGGTTTACAAACTCTTCCGCCAACCTGAAACATACGACTGCATTGTTGCACCAAACCTGTACGGAGACATCTTGTCAGATGGAGCAGCAGCACTGGTTGGATCTCTCGGTCTGGTTCCAAGTGCTAATGTTGGAGAGGGGTTTGCTATCGGAGAGCCATGCCATGGTAGTGCACCAGATATCATGGGTCAAGATATTGCAAACCCAATTGCTACCTTGAGAAGTGTCGCTCTTATGCTGGAATTCTTGAACGAGGAGGAGGCTGCTGCTAAAATTTATGCTGCCGTTGATGGCAATTTGGAGGCTGGATTGTTGCTGAGCCCAGATCTAGGTGGAACTGCTACCACTACTCAAGTTGTTGAGGACATCTTGAGAAGACTATAAATGTTTTTAAATAGTGCAATAAAAGACAAGTAGAATTTAAATTTGATACCTATCAAAAGTTGCCATGCTCAATCATTGATCGCCTGTATTGACACACCCCTTTTATACACAGCCATCCCTTATGCTTCATCGTTCAAAAGTACTTGGATCCGACCACAAATGCCCAATCCATATCATACACATAACTTCCCAACCCGTACTTCTCAATTCCTCATCCTCTTCCCAATTCTACAGAACCCTACACAACAACATCCCCCCAACCTTCCTCTCCACACAATCCCTCGCCTCCATAACCCCCCTATCAGTACTAACAAAAAGACACTCTCCCGGCCTCGTAAGCCCCTTCACAAACCCCGCCTCCCGCCCCCTAACAATCCTCCCCAAACCTTCAACATCCATCCAAATCCTCTTCGTGGGTTTACTAACCATGCCCATACTACCCAGCACCGGCTCATTATTGTAATACTTCATCCCCAGCCATAACCTACGTGTAGCGATGTTGTCTTGTGTTACCGGCTCCGGGACGTAGGTTGAGAGGGAGTGAAGAGGGGGTGGTGTGAGGCCGCCTCGGGTGACGGAGGACAGGAATCCGGAGGCTTGGAGGGCGAGGGTGAGGGTGAGGATCATGTTTGTGTGGGGGACGGAGGTGAGGCCTAGGCGGGCTTTGGAGGCGTTTTGGAGGTGGGAGCAGACGTTTGAGAGGTGTACTAGAGACATCTTGGGTGTCGTTGTGAAGATATTCTTGGGTTGGGTAGGGGGCCCGGGTGGGCGCAAGTTTGTGGTTTTGCGGTCTATTAAAGTAGAGAAGCTTTGGGGGCTTTTCGAGGGCGTCTTGGTTATAGTATTCGGATTTTGAGGAGCTCTTAAGATTGTAGAGACAGTGGCTTGAGAGAATGGTGTCTGCGGTGATGAGGAGGTGTGGTGTTGGGTTGCAATGTTGCTTGGTGGATGTTCTTGATGTTGAACATGTTGAAGCTCAAGATCTCAAAAAATAAGTTTGCCAAGGGTTGAGCTCGCAGGAGGACTTGGCACAGCGGGATTCCGCCCGAGTCAATTGAAACCACCCGGTTTTCCATTTAGCATCCCAAATCCGCGTTACATTCAAGGTCAAACCCAGGTTGGGAAATTAAGTCGTTGTACAAATTGATCCATACATGTTGCAGATGCCATTTATATCCTATCTTTAGCCAACCACAAGCGCGGTATGCAAGAAAAATCGCGCTTAAAATACACACACAGTATCAGCTCCTCATTGGTTGACTCTCCTGCAAGTTAACGCTGAGCTCTTCAACCCCTCCAACAGCAATTGCTTCACTCTCTTTCCCTCTTTCTCTCTTTCTCCCTTTCTCTTGTTTTTGCTTTCTAGCGAGCGCTTTCCTTCATCCAATACCCCTTGCGCAAAGCGTTCTCAATAGACAGAGACAGCATAGCATGGCCGCGAGACCTGGCGAGGAGCTTGTTGCGACTCTGTGAGCTCCACTGAAACCTCTTTTCCTGCTCTGCTAATATTGCGACAAACAGCTTCGCCGATATACATTATTACTATGGCCCTCCTACCGCCAAACCTCCCCATCATCGATTTGATAAAGGCTCATATGTCTATCTCTTCGAGAACCCTGGCCATCGGCGTGCGCGAGTAGAAGTCGCAAACAACGCAGGAACCCCCGAGCAAGATGCTTTCAATGGACGTCAGTTATAGACCCTCAGATAAAACTCTCGAAAACCTTACTGACTGTCAAATATCAGATCTGGATGGCGCCCATGTTCATTACTCCTACAAGCACTCTACTCTTGTTACCTTGACAGTAGAAGGATCAAATCGAAGTTCTTTCGGAAGTCCACCCGCGGATAATCAAGAATGGCATTTACCTACTTTCGATCCCCGAAACGAAAACAAGTACATGTACAAGCTACATGCGATCGATATTTATTTTTGGGTCAAGGAGGATGCGCTTCAGTTTGTGAACGGAGTAAGAAGGGTCTTGCCCCAACCGCAAGTCACGGTTCAAGATGAGCCAGTTGCTCCACCACCTCACCAACACGATATGAGCCCGGTGGTTCAACGACTAGAAAACGTGGCGATTGCGGATCCGTCCTATCAGCAAGGCCAAACTCGAAATTCACAAACTACATCACACCCTCCAGCCCCATTGTCACGAAGTAGCACCGGCAATTTTCCCGGACCTCCAATTGCCCCTGTTTCTCGAAGCAGTACCACGACATTTCCCGGTCCACCAATTTCAGCAACTCCCCAAAGCATGGAAGCATCAAATTTCGTACCTTTGGCCTACAACCCCGCTGCACCTGCTGCGCCCGAGACAATCCAACACCGAGAAAAGACGCCGCCACCTGAAGACGGCGCAGGCAATCCACTTGTAGCAGCCGCGGCAGCTGATCAAGGACAACAATTCGGAGCCTCATATCAAAACCACGGAGGCTTCTCCGGTCCTCCACAACCGCAACAAGCGAACTACTTCTCAGGCCCTCCAGCCGCCCACACCCCACCATCACAATTTAACCAGCATCCCCCTCCTTCCGCTGGTTTTCAGTCGAGCTTTGGCCAACCTCCTCCTCCACCATCAGCTGGGCTACAATCACCATATGCTCAGCACTTCCAAAACTCATTTGCTGCGCCTCCCACCGCACCAGCAGCATCTAGTCCTTACCCTCAACCCCCATCAGCAGTCGCCTCTGCACCTCCTCCGCCATCCTACCATCAACCAACACCACCAGCCTCTAATACCCCTCACATCCCAGTAACACAGCAATATGCACAATACCCCATGTCCCCCGGCCTTTCCTCCCCAGGGCTGTCATCGCCAGGTATCTACTCCCCCATGAACCCATCATTCGGATCCTCGCTCCCAGCTCCATCAGCTCCACCGCCAGCAACTGCACCAGCCCCTCCACCAGGTGGCTTCTCGCAATATAGTTACCAAAACCAACCTGATCAATTGAGTAATACCCGACCGCATCAGACGGATTACTCTATCCATCAGCAGGTTTATCGACCGACTGAGGTTGAGGCGACTAAACCGCAGAAGGCGCTGAAACCGCCGGGTGGGAAGCTGGAGGAGAGGGCAGGGAGGTTGGAGAAGGGTGCTACTAGTTTGTTGAAGAGGTTGGAGAAGAAGATTGGTTGATGGGAAGCAATTTAAGATGAGATATTTACGACTATATTGGCTGGATATGCAATCGATACGAAATGATGAATACGATGTAAGGAATTTGAAGAAGGGAAGATAGTTCTCAGCGAGTAGCCAGGTGAAATTGTATTTCCCGATAAGCGAGGACTTTGAACAGAATTTTGTTAACTTTTCAGCTGTTTCGAGCTATTTAGTGCGATGCGCCCCCCTTCGCAGTTTTTTAATCCTTCATTTGCTGTACATTCCCTTTTTGTATATCCTCACATGTCATTTATTTCCTTTTCCTTCCATAACTCCCTTCATCAATTATTTTCCAGTTATCCATTACTCCACAAAGCCCTATTATATCCTTTTCCTTGCTTCCAAAACTCCCCCTTTAATTTGCATTTTGCGACGGACCAAGTGGTATCACGTGATACAAGGACTAGTTTCTTTCCTTCTACCCCTGATAATTGTTGCTGTACCCACTTATTGTTCGTGCGTATGGATCTTGAGATTGAGAGAGGTGTTTGGGAAGTGTGTCCCGGTACCGGAAAGTGGATGACCCCAGTGGGTTGGGTCTGTGTTTGGTGGGCTGGTGTAGGTGTTTTGGGATGGGGAGGAGTAGTACCCTTCGGTTTCTTGGTTGTATGGTTGGGTATATGGATAGGCCCGTGGGAACGATTCTTCAGATGGGTTGTTGTGTTGGACTTGGATTGAAGAGCTTGGGTTGTGTTGAGGTGTTTGGGTTTGGGAGTCTTGAGGATAAGTGCCGTTGCTCTGATCCTCAACGACTGGCTCATGCCCATTGTGTCTCTGCGACGGATATGAAGAAGCTTCCGCATGTTCCGCTGGCGCCATACCAAAAGCGTTGTTGATGACTTGCTCTTGGAGGGCCCGTGAGATATGGACATCCAGGCTGGCGAGGGAGGTCTGGATGACCTGGCTTTGCTCTGCCTGTTTGTTGGGAAGGTGATAGGGGTCTTCGTTAATGGTCATTTGTTGGATGTCATGAGCTTGTAAAGCTTGAGGGGTGAGAGCGGAGAATTCGTTTGAAGTTTGGGGGTGGACGCCGTTGGTGTTGGGCCTTGATGAGATTTTTGAATGGCGCCTGGGAAGATTTCGGTTAGCTTGGTGTTTGAGGGAAGAGAGGCGGTGGTCTGGCTGAGATTCTGAGACGAGTTTCGCTCTGTCGAAAGGATACTCGGTGAATAGGGAGATGGGGATTGAGAGGGGGATAAGGAATGCAAGAAGCTAATAATAGTATGTTTTTACCTCGAAGACCCGTGGCGATGGTTGGGTTGAGTCATGGTGGATGTGGAGGGTTCTCAAGAGGAAAAGCCTTTTTTTTTGGGAAGAAAAAGGGGGGGAGGATGTTGAGAGGTCAAATGAATAAGGAGGAAGAGTAGATGATGGACTACAACGTCGAGGTCGCTGTACATGCCGAGATCGAAGACTTTGAGTTGGGAGCTCCATCTTATATGTAGGACTTCCCAGAGCAGCGCTCAAGTTTGAAAAGAGAACGAAATTGCGACAGCGAGCTCAACATCCGGTGGCCTTCGCAGCAGTAGTAATCGCTCTGGTCAGTCAGAATTTGCTCGGCATTTGTAGCCTTACGCAGTGGAACATGCCACAAGGGATTCAAGGGTGCGGGCGGGGATCTCGCAAGGTCCAAGATCAGAGGTGGCCAAGAGGAGCCTGGTCCCATCGATCTACGAATGAGCTGGATACGGAAGCCAAAGCCCTTGCACTTCGCGAGTTCATTCTGTACACTGGGTAGTTGATTGGTGGGGTTTGCTCACCGGTTCGCAGACGGACGCTGAGCAGGGGGTGGGGGGGGAGCGTCCGGAGGATTCGCTCAACATCCAACATTGCCGTACTCAACCTCGAGTCGCTCAAGTGGACCTCATCTCAGCTGAATCACATTTGTATCCATCTCGACCGCCGCGGCTCCTCCTCCGTGCACCCCCTCCATGCAACCTCATTGCATCTTCATTGCACTCGCGATTGCACTCGATAAGCCAAGCTTAATACATGTACGCTTGGTGCTGTATCTGTCGCTCCGAGTATGCTTGTAGTCTCTCAGCGGGTCTTGAGATTGCATCCCTCGTCTTCCAGGCTTCTCGCGTCCGAAAGGGTCATGTAGAGAGCCAGCCGGCCAAGTCATAGCAAAATGGTTCAGCAACGAAACCCATAGCTCAAATGGCGAGATGTCTTTTGGCCTTGACTACCTCGTGATAGCAACCCACTTTGGTCTTTCCAAACAAAGAAATACGGCTCTTCGTAGCTGTCGTGCATGCTATGGTGTGCATCCGCGGAACGAGAGCAATCGGTCCCATAGACGTTACGACTTGCCGAAACTCGGCTCCACAGCCCGCCAGCCCTCGTAGTGCCGTAGACTCGTATTGTGTTGCAGCCTTCAGCCAATTAATTATTCATTAGCCATGAGGCTCAATCCTCTGCCGTCATGCCATCCACACACTTCGGGGGGGTTTCCGGGGGTCAATGCAATTAAATACACCCCGTTGCCACGAGGCGAGCCTCGTTTCGCTTGATTCTTTGGGATCTGACGGCTCTTGGCTTATCTGCAGTTTGTTTCCTCTGAGACTGGAGAGCTGGAGTGTTCGTTGAGCTGTGTTCCGAAAGAACCTCCCTTCTTACCAGTCCAACGAGCAATCGACTCGAGCCTCGCTAACACTCAATTTGACTCTCACCTCTTCAGGTTCCACGCGGCCATCTTTGGTTGAATTCAAAGTCCGACGTATGAGTATGGTTTCAGGGTCAATTTCTTTCTAGATTCATTTTGCACAACTCTGATCCGCAAAGCTACTCGCCGCCAGCTGCTTTGTACAAGGGATGGTGAGTGATGATTCTTCAAAGGAGTCATGAAGAGGGAGGAGGCCCGACCACATTTCCATTGTAACTGGATCACACATGACGCAGTTGCTCAGTTCGTTTTTGATCAAGATCAGTGTTTAATTTGCAAGCGCCACAGGGGCGGTGTGGGTTAGTAATTGTTGGCGACTCTCCTAGCTGTCGGTACAGGCTATGGAGCGTTTTCTTCGGGTCTGCCGTCGACCGACCTGACTTGCTGGAGGGAATAACCTTCCAGGGGGCTTCCAGAAGCTTGCTATATGCGTAAGAACTCTATGTTCAACATCCTCTCGAGTAGTGCTTTTATCATAAACACTTAAGAATAGTACTAAGTAAAACTACACGAGGGCTTTGTCTTTTGAAGTTACCTGAATCCTCCATGCCCTATAGGTGTACTTTTTCTGCACTATGTTCAACACAAATCTCGCTCGTGGCTCTGTTGAATAAACAAGAGTTTTCTCGGATTTGAACAAGAAAAGGGCATGAACTCAGCGGGAAATCTAACCATTGCAGCGATAATCAGAACATCAACGCGGCAATGCGAAGGGTGTCGCGCTATCTTGCTGAGCCCAACCTGGAAAGCCTAGGATCTCTATCAGGTCTTGAGCGCGTGTTGCGGTAAGGGGTACGGTAACCCAGGGGTTTAGTCCAGGGGTGTCGTGCTGACCTGCAGTGTGAGGTGTGTGGTGTACACCGTATCTCTACCTCGCCATGCGACCACGTCTATTGAGTCTCGTTTTGCTTTAATTAACGTAAATGATAGGTGTAGTATTTGAAAGACCATAGCAGGAAGCAGGAAAGGGTAAAGACCCACCCAAAGAAAACATTACGTAGCCAACGGTGTGGTGCAGGTGTCGGCGTGGCTCGCTTAGCTATAGCAGCGTCCTTCTTTGTCCTAGAAGCAACCTTAAAAAAAGAAACCAAGTGAAGGACTCGTACGTGTAGTAGAGAGTATACAATACAGACTTCCAGTGGAGGGTATGAGATAGCCGTTGAAGGGGGTTTAAGTAAGCATTGTTTTTTCGGTTGCAAAACAATTGCTTGTCGCGAATTGCGCGCTTGCAGTTCAGGGTATACCCAACGTGCACTTTTCTTTTCCAATATGCCTTTGCTCTATGCATTTTGCACTATACACTTTTCGCTTCGCATCTTGGATTTCTGAGAGTTCCTCGATCATTTGCTGCCAATTGGCAGGAATGCCGCGCCCGGTCTTCAGGCATGGCTCATGGATATTTCGTGTGACAACACAGGAGAGACCCCTCGGCCTACTTCCCGGGCTCCGGCTGTCAGTTTGTAGTCTTGGTCTGCCAACGGGCCAAATCCCACGTGGCAGCGTCTGATTTTTGAGGACTCCCGTTTTCCCTTGTTCTCCTGGTCGTCTTGACCGCGGTTCCCCTTTCACTTTACTCGTTTCCTCTTTTGCTCTAGCCCATTCCTGTTTTATTTTCTCATTCGCTTTTGACTTGGTTCATATAGGTACCTACGCTTTCATCCTTCTGTCTGCCACGGTTCCATGCAGACAATCCGGACGGTTTCTCGAACCGCATCGTAGGGGCATAAGACGAACCATCATAGTCAAACCAGGTAAGTTATATATTCTCAGATACAAGGTGTTGGATAGTATTGATTGAGGAGAATAATCAATGCATCACTACAGCTTCTAAAAGACGATGTTTTGGAAGAGAACTTTGATTGAAATGTCGGTTGATCCTGTATTATTATTTCAAAGGGGGTGCCACACAGAAAATCAACTGATTCCAAGTTCTCAGGACTTAAGCCACATCAACTCAGGGGTGCAGAAACAATGACCTGGATGGGTTAAGATAAGCTCTTGTCGCCATCCGCTGCCGGATCACTCATGCACGTCTTCCCCGAAATCTTGCATTTTTCTCCTTGCGTTATGCCTCACTTCTAACTTGCCTCGAGTGGCCGCGAGTGCCGTGTGTATCCTTGACCATCGATGGTCAGTCTATGTCACGGCGGCCTTGAGTTAAAAGACAGTGGAGATGAATCCGTTTTGCCAGGTGCAACGCTCTCCATGCCGCTCCAGGTCAAATGCAGGTCAATCAGGTTCTGCTGGACTGGCAGCTGCAGCATCCCCTGCGACAGCAAACAAACAACCCTCTAGTTCCTTCGCCCACTGGAACTAGGCGCTGGAACTCAAACTTCAGCTTCTTGCAACCCCGACCGGCAACAATGTTTTTCTTTATTCTTCTCAAGTGTAACCTCTGCACAGATTACTTTCCTCTTCATTTTATATCCCCCATCTCCCGCGCCAGAGCCTTCCTAACGTTAATTTCAATTCTTGGCAAGAGGGGTTTGAAAAACTCTGGTCTCTCAGTGCTGATACGCTTCAAACGTATATTAGCCTTGAATAATGTAAAAGGAGGTTGTTGCCTGCGTCTTATCGCCAACGCAGAAATGCTCCTCCATCAGAAAACCTGGTAGCCACCAAGTCCACACGCAGCCTCGGGGCCGGGACAGAAAATAAACTCATCGGGGTTGAGCAAGGTGGATATTCCATGCGCGCTGAAGAGTGCGTGTTGCAGATTAAATTGATCTGCATTGCACTACTCCGTATTTGGGAACTGGGTCCGACTACTTCTAGCGCTGTCAAGATTAACGCGGTAACTGTCACCAAGGGCTTTGGTTGCAAGATGCGGGCGTTGATCTCTGGTGCGTGGCTGTGAGGTGTTGCTTCGCCATGCGGTCGCATACTACGCGCCCGCTGCCTAAGTCTTGACGTAAAAGCGCGAAACAAAAATCCAGGGTGGGAAGAACTCAGATGCAAGATAAAGCTAAATGGGTAAGAGAGCAGCAAGAAGTCCACGGAGAATAGGCAATATTGTTGGAAAGGTGGGAAAGCCATATCTCGCTTAGCCACACCAGAGTCCCTTGTATCGATCATCGCGTTGACATGAGCAGAGAAGGCATAGATGATGAAAAGCTGTCTATTGCCCCCTTTCTGTTCAATATTCGTAACTAATTTATTTGTAGACAACCAATTACTGTAATACCTTACCAAATTATTGCATATTCCAAATTGCATTATGTTTCCATCTAATTTGACGTTTGCTTTGCCTTCTGCACTTTGCCTTTTGCACTTTACCTTTTGCACTTTGCCTTTTTACCTGCGCCTGCACTGTGCAACTTCAAATTTTGCGCGGGCTGGAAGGCCGGGCTGACTACGGCACTTGCACAGGGGTTTGCAGCGGGTAACGACTCCGGAATACCTGACCATCCATCTTTCTTGTCTGGATGGAACAACGTGCAAGATGTCATCATCCATATATTCTTCCCTTTGCCTTTTTGTCCCCAACAAAACCTGCGACAGCTACAGTGAGTTGCGAGTTAAGCTTGAATTTGCCTACTTTTTTTGTAATTCGAGCTTTTTTTTTATTAAGGCTTTCTCCCTCCTTTCTTTAAAAGACAGAAAATAAAAGTACTCGATGCCTAGCTAGAATTATCTCTCTTCTATATTACTTATTAATTTAAAGTAAGTATAATAAAAGTAAACTAAAGGATAAATAATTCCTAAAATTACCCCTTTTCTTTTGAAAAATTTTCACTACCCCTACGTGCCTTATAAGGCTATAAGGTTAATAATAGGCTATACCAAGATCCTATAAAAATTAAAAAATTATCTATTTTTATCTTATAAAGTTTATAGAGTGTAAGAGGAGATATAAGCCTTTTCTTTCCTATTCTTATAAATAGTATATTATATGTTGTTATTAAACTAAAGGTAAAAGAGTACCTAAAAAGAGGGGAAATCAAGGAATTTTCTTAAAAAGCTCGGATTACAAAAAAAGTGGGCAAATTCAAGCTTAACTCGCAACTTACTGTAGCTCAAATTCCAAGTCTAAAAGACAAACTCTCAAAACCGAATTTTCAAAATGTCCAAGGATTGGAATTGCCATAAGGCTAGGTTGAAACGACTTTACCTTGAAGAGGATCGAACTTTGGGTGAAGTGAAAGAACTACTAGAGGACAAGTATGGGTTCATTGCATCGTAAGCACATTTTCCGGGAATTTTCCGAACGCGTCTTTTGTTCTAACCCTCTTTTTAGAACCAGAGCTTACCGTATGAAGTTTGATGAATGGGATTTTCGAAAATACAAATCCTTGAAAAATCCCAAAGTTCGTTATGTTTCTCCGAAAAGAGCCAATCGAACCCGGAAATCCACAACTTCCTCCACTGAGCTGCACCAAATAACAACTCTCCGGAGAACAGTCGGCTTGGAGCCGGTTCAGCAAAACCGGATTTTTTCAACAACAAGTCCCACCTCTGCCCTTTCTTCGGTTACTCTTCAAAGTCCAACGCCATCTTTGCTTTCCACAATTTCTCCAGCAGAGGCATCCTTATATCCCGAACTACATTTACCGCACTTCACTTGCCAGAACTCCTTTACAAATGAGCCAATGAGAACCATACACATTCGAGCTGGACGTATGTCAGCCTCCGAGCTCTCTGGGTTACTTGGGGTCGATTCCCAACATGCGATAGAAGCATTCTTCATGAAATGGCAAAACGACGGAGACTACTTAACCGAGGTTCTCAAAAGAAT
The DNA here is from genome assembly GCA_001414345.1 of Hymenoscyphus infarciens. Classification (NCBI taxonomy): domain Eukaryota; kingdom Fungi; phylum Ascomycota; class Leotiomycetes; order Helotiales; family Helotiaceae; genus Hymenoscyphus; species Hymenoscyphus infarciens. Next base: position 33,041 of record LLCB01000232.1, on the reverse strand, counting down.
ACGAAAGACCCAAGTGGCTGGACATATCTTAAACCCAACCATCTATGGAAGTGGCAATATCTTCAACCTGCTTCAAGAAAGGGTACCGGCAAAAGATCATCGAGTCCTAATTGCAGCAATCGCGGAGGCTTATACAGCTATAATACGGGACACCGAGAAACGGGGCCTTGAAATCAATGCGTCCTGGTACATCTATAACTTAACACTGGAGCGGCTGGTTAGAAACATTCTGACAGTTGATAGTGCTTATTCCTCACCATTTAACTCTCTTTAGGGACATGGTGTCTCAGAATAAGCGAAGGAAAAGGATATTTCCTATCAGATAAAACTTCTTTTTGGGCTCCTTACCTGTTTTGGGGAATTGCGTTTGGTCTCTCGGTGTATTATAGGGGACTTGTGGCGTTTATTCTCTTTTTGTGAGATGGGTTTTCGGTCATAATTTAAAATAAACCCCTGGGTCTTGAACCGAAATTCTCGAAAGTGACTCGCTTACAAGTACAATTATGTATCTATCTTTATAACTTCAAGTAGTTAGCTAGGGCATTTTCGCCATCTGATCAGCCACTGGGGTACTAGGTTGAGCTTGAACACTCACACCTATCCGTTCTACTAAATCGCATCTGTTAAATTCTCATACCAAGAAGTAAATTTCAACTTTTTTTCATTGTCTTTCAAACCAGGCACAAGAAGTTCAAGAAAGCAACGAGGTCGGGTTTTAGTCTAGTGGTATGTCTGATATGATGCATCATGACAATCATTCCATCCCCATACTTCTAACGCTCGGGCATCTCAGGGTCATCATAGTACTCGTCGCTTTCGAGAAAGGGAGAGGTAACTTGGAAACCTTGTTGCGGCCGTCACTATTGCATATTGAGCAGCCAAATTAAACTTGATTTACTGGGTTTCAATTGCCCACTCCCAGAGAGCAGGTTCAGCTAAATCAGAGCATTTCAGCATCACGACCTCGAAAAACTAACCGTCTCGCCTAAAGGAAGCGAAGTAACTTTCGGAATTATTAAAGGTATAAATCAGGGATGGTCCCAAAAGGGGATAGTACTCGTTGACGCAACGCAATCTATTTCATGCTATCGTACAAGTACCTACATTCAAGGTCATGGCGGCCTCCACCAACCACCAGCAGTCCTTGCTGTCTAAGCGGGGACGATCCACTTCTCGCATCTGGTGCATTCACCTGGGAGTGAGTTCCAAGGACCCCTATGCTTACAACCTCTCTCTTGGCATTTATCAACAGACCAATGGTTGATTCTGTCACATTTCCCATTCGCTGAGAATACTCCTTCAGTACATCTCTGATAATAAAAGTTAGTATCTCCATATCCTAAAGGGAAAAGATGGAAGAATGAAAGGGAGAAGCTTACACACTTCCACCACCATTGGTCACCCTGCGGCAATCCATTCTTCAGTTGGCCCTTGGATTTGGCTGCTTCTAGATCATCTTCGTTTGACTTGCGACCACCAGTGGGGATTTTCTTGGGGGATGATTTCATGCCTCGGACATTACCTTTACGTCCTGAACCACCGGGGCGGGTTCGAATGTGAACTTCGTCATCCTCCAATTCAGAGCAATTGTCTTCAGACAGCATTGCCATGGGTGATATTTCAACTTGAACACGGTCTTCTGAAGACTCCTGCTCGACTCCTTTGCTTTCATCTGGTGAAAATGGAACAGCTGACAGAGAAGCCACCGTGTGCAGTTCAATATCTTTCCCAACATCCTCTTGGGATACAGCGGCAATAGCTTCTAGATTTTCGCTTCGGGCACTTGGGCTTAAGGGAGGAGTTGAAACAGGTGAGTTACCTCGACTTCTGAATTCGCACTTTTGCAAGGCAATAATGCAGTACTCGACACAAGTTTTGAGATACCGCTGAGTGTCGAACAAGTCGCCTGTGTAGGTGGGGAATTCGTTTTCAAGATCCCTCATACCCAATTTAACCTTCTGATGGAAGACTTCGTCCGCCTCATTGAGTTTACCGAAGGCATTGGTATGGTGGGGGTGTGGGCTATCCTGTATCATGTGAGGAAGCTGGGAGCGTATGAGTTGATGCCGGTTTGAGTCTCCTTGCATCATGTGCGGGATATGGCAACAGACTGAAGTCATGTTGCCTTGATTTGGTGGTAAGTGAAGAAATGAAGCTCAAGTGATAAGATTATCAGGGTTGATGAGAAGATAGGATTTGATGAGATGATTTGGAATTGGAGGACTTCATTCAGCAGAGCTGTGCTCTTTTATAGAACCCATCTTCTCATCTCTGTGGCAGTGACGGCATCCCGATTGGAACTCTGTCAAAGTCGACACACTCAGAACAATAAATCTGTGTGAAAGCATTGACTCCAAATTTATGAGAGTATGGTGATATTTCTACATCTGTGAAGGGCCACCCTGGTCAAAACTCAACATTCATTGACTTGGAAGAATACACCATACAAACGCCTGCAATGTAGATTCATAAAACAAGAGTATTTTCCTTGTTGCGGAATCTGAATGGAACACCTTCATTCCAAAAACAGACAACAGATGTGAGCAAATGAATAAAATTCCTTCGACTGTACAGTATCCATTACCCCAATCTGAATGAGCAAATCATAACGATTGAAATGGGAACGTATACAAGCCGTGTGAGTAGTAAGAACAGGGACACGTCCAAAAGTCTGACACATAGGTGTCTGACTAGTTTCTTGGTGTTCGTGGCATCCAATCGAGATTGTATGTGTGAGTTTACAATGGATGTGTTAAAAATAGCCTCCTGAGTTTCAACAGTCAACCAAAAAATAGTACATCGTGACTGAGACTTGGAAAACAAAGTCTACGCTCGATCCAGAAACAAATCAGGTAGAATGGCACAACAAACCCTTTATTGAGGACTCTGACTGGTGAAACTTTGAGAATATTCTGTAATTTTGTTTGTTCGCAACCCAGTCACAATTGTGCGACATGCATATTGGGCCCCTGGTTGAGACCCATGTAACTTGACAGGAGAAACTTTTTAGAAATTCTCGAAACACTCGGTCGTACTATGAAAGAACCTATCCTCAATTCCCCGTTCTCGAAGGAAAGAAACATCGGATAGACAGTAGCTCATCCTGCCAAAATACCAGGTACATTGATACACAATGCTTTGTCTGGTTTCGTTTTTGCGTTCTTCCCCCGGGATGGTCTTTTGACAAAGAATCCTTTTATAGCTAACCTTCGAAACCATGGCATCAGAGGACTTCCTTGAAACGGAAAGGCAGGCTGCGGAAATGTATCTCCATACCTTGAAAACAATCTCTTGTGAACATCATTCTCTACAACAAAAATGATGCCCCAAAAGGAGGTTCAAGGTTGGCAAAATCTACATCTTGGAAATTACACTAGCTTATAGAATATTCCTTTTGGAAAGCTTTAACTTGAAGTGTACGAAGGAGGAAAAAAAGAGCGAAAGTGATGGAATAAGAGGTAGGAAGAATAGAACATCGATACAAAAGGGGGCCTGCAAAACACACCCCGAGCTTTCCACGAGTGACCTTATAGACGTAGCCAAGTCCCACCGACACATTTGACCACATCTCGTAATTCCTCATATATTTTCCACACTTGGCTACTCGATGCAGCCAAGTCGGCACCAGAGCTTGGGTTTGACCAAGCCGTGGCGCTGGTGATGCCAATATCCTGGAAGGTCTTCTATCAACGACCTCAGAAGCAACATGTCGCCAATGTCAAACTTTTGAGATGGCAGACAACAAATTCGGCCTCGTCAGATTCCTCCTATATATGCGCTAAAGAGCAGCCATAATATGTGTTCCCGGGTCTGTCGCGCGCCGTAACTAGCGCTCCCAACAGCAAGAGTCATCCTCTCGAGCACCTTTCAAAAGCTTGACCTCTCGACTTATATTATCTTTCCCCCCCCTTTATTATACTGCTTCGCGGAATTGCATATTCGAACGTGCGATCAGGTTAACAAGACGTCTGAAGGTTGATGGGTTTTTGCAGGAAATCCATCGTGCGAACCCGACTGTATCGTACTGGCGATTTTGGAGGCAGCGCCCGGCGGGTTATCGTGCGAATTGGAGGTCCTACGTGGTATGTAAGTTTGAATTTTGGAGCTGAGAAGCCCTCATTCCGTACTCCGGTTCTTGTTAAACATATTCTAACGTTTGCGTTGGAGGCAGGACTGCTGTGGTGCCGTGGTGAGAGAGGGTTGAGAAACGATACAAACTCACTATATCCACCCCTGACCTTCTACAACCACCTTCAGCTAATAGCACTCTGTTCACAACCTTCTCGGGCGAAAAAAGAAGTTATCTACTCTACGAGACGTTTGCGGTCCAGCGGGGAATCCTTGCTCTTGTTATCAAAATCCAGTTCCTTCTATCTTTCTATCAGTGTTAGTTTTCGCTCACTTCGGTTCGAAATTTGGGAACAGATGACAACTGGTAAGATTTTTTCTCCAAGACCTGCCCCAATCTCGTCTCTGTTTTTCTTGCGCCTCTTTATTACCTTTCCATATGGAACTTGATCACATTCAGACGGGTAGAGGCGGCTATTTCGTCCCTTTCCAGTTTGAACAGTTCTTCGATGGCATGACATGGGTTGGAACACCAAGCCCAATCTCGTCTTGATGCCCCTTACGTCTTTTTCCTGCCTTTCCATATCAAATTCAAAATCCAAGCGGCTAGAGGTGGCTATTTTAGTTATGATCCGAATTCGATGCGCATGTCGGGGCGCCGCCTCACTACATTGAGATCCGGATGTTGATTGGTTCCCTTGCCCTGCGACTATTAGACCCCCACTCCCACTCGCCTAAGGTTATCTTCAAAGGTACTTTCTACTGTTGGATTGATGGTGTTTTGCCATCAGTATATTACGAATTCCCTCAAACTCTATTTTGAACATTTGTTGGCTGTTGGCAGCCGTCTCATCACACCCTCTACCCTCCAGGTTATCATTTACCCGGTTGGTACAACCGGCCCTTTTTTTTTCTCAACTCGAATTATCCTGTTTGTTGTCGGCATTCTTCTCTGTCCGTTTTCTGTAAGCCTCGCCTCTCTGTTACTTTCTCCTTCCTCTCACGAACATCTGTAATATTGGGATTCCCAACCGTTTTTGAAAAAACGGAAATTCCCCGCTCCCCGTTTGAATGGATCCATTCCTTCTAGTCTCACTGTCCCCGGGTTTTGGGGTAGCGATCCACTCTGGGATTTTGCAACATGCATCACTCTTTTTGCGTGCTTCGGTGCGTGAACTTTCGCCACTGGTTTAGGAAAAGGTGGTCTGAGTTTTGAGCTTTCCGAAGTGAAATTCAACGCAATGCCCTGGTCCATCTGGCGTGAATACTTGGCTTGAGACAAAGTGTGGGAAGTCTTAAAAGGTCCCTTCTTCCCTTTTTCACATCTTTCAGCTCTCTATTTCGGGATCACGTTCTATATCCTTTGTTGGTGGAATTGTTGATACCTTCTTAATCGAGTCTATCCGCTGATCCTTTAGAGCCAACATCCATGCATCGAAAAGCCTTGTGATGAGCTTCCCGCGTTCAAGCTTCTGTTATCTGAATGATGGCAGTTGTCAAGGGCTTCCCATCAGTTCTTCGGCTGCAGGGGAGAGGATTCGCATATAGAACTACGTGGCTAGCAGGCATCTATCGTATATTCCCGAGCTACCATTGGTGGACTATATTGTTCTAGTGCTTCTAAAAGCTTTCCGGACTGAACGGCGGCCGCTTGAGTAACATTGATCCTGGTTGATAAGAATTGCTGCGTGATACTTGACATGGCTTGTTCGCTAGCGTAGCGCTTTCTAAGAAAGCCAATTCCAGATCACACTCTAGGATGGGGAGCTTGGGGGTATCCGACCCGTTGGGAAGGCCTATATGAATTAGGTCATTCCCCTGTAAATTTTCTCCACTTCGTCGAGTTTCGTTTCCTGAGTTCACGGGCTTTATCAGATTACCATAGTAGCTATGAGTAAGTTGCCCATCCCTTTACACTCTAAAATCTGAAGCTAACACCACCAATAGGAAGGTGCTATAGACGACAGCTTGGTCGCTGGACCAGAGCTCATCAATGCCATCGACTCAGGGCACCAGAATTTAAACCACCATGGAAAATACGACGTTATGGATATTAGTGGTCAAATCACCCCTACAGACGAGGAACTTGCAACACTTCCCCGAGTTGCGGGAACAATGCCCTGGACAGCATACATGCTCTGTGCTGTTGAGTTCGCCGAACGTGTTTCATACTGTGTAGATAATGGGGACATCGTTCTCCCACTTCCTTTCTCTTGAATCACCCCTAAATCATTCCTGAACCCTAGCATTTATCCTGTGCCGTATCCCGAGACATTTCTTGATAGGCAAATACTGACTCCCCCATCTTCTAGGAATGTAAACAGGTTTTTAAGAACTTCGTTAGATGTAAACTTCCTGTAGGTGGAAACAGTACCTCCTAGAGGGTCTCAGAAGACAGCGGGAGCTTTGGGTAAGGGAACGGTCATCGCTTCTGCTATGACTGATTCTTTCACTATGTTGGTATATGGTCTGCCAATTTTTAGAGGCTAGCTTGCCGATGCGAAACTCGGGAGATTTAAGACAATCTGCATCGGAATTGTTATTTGTGGTATTGTGAGTAAACTTCATATCCCTGATATTTGAAAATATTCTCTTTAGGCGCACATTACTATAGTCAGTGTTGCCAGTAGTATCTAGAATATTATACTACTACGATATATCGTTGAAAATAGAGTTTAATATATACTATTTACATTATATAATTCTAATAATATTAAATTGTATTACTATTAATATTATTAGTATTTTAACTAATATTATAATAAATACTATAGTATTACTAGGCTTATTAGATTTAAGCTTTTTACTCTAGATTTTAAATCTACTTATTTTTAGCCTTATACTTTAGACTTATATAATATAAAAGATATATATCTAAATAGTTAGATTTATAGATTAAATTAATTAGAGTACTTTAAAAAAAGAATTATATTAATAGTATCTAGAATAATCTTAAAAAATCTTATATATAAAAGTAGTCTATATAAGATATTAAACTTTAATAATACTAGAAATAAATCTAGCGATAATATTAAAACAAAAGCTAGAACCTTAGTAATAACTTTACTTAGTGATTTTATATACTTTTAATACTAAAGAGTATATTAAAGGCTTTCTAATTTCCTCTAAGAGTCTTATTATAAAGTAAGAGAGTATCTATAGAAAGTAGAAATAGCTTTATTTTTAAGTTTTATTATATAAGTTATTAAATAATATATAATTTATAATAGTACGAATCGTATACTACTAACGAAGAGGCTTATAAGAGTACGTTTAAAAGAATAATATATATACTTCATAGGCTTGAATACTAAAGTAAAGAATAAATTATTCTTTAAAATATAGAAAAAAGAAGAGTAGATATATATAAAAGTCTAGATATTATAAACGAAGTACTAAATATACGTAACTAGGTTTAGTACTAAAACTCTTCTAATATAGAAAATAATAATCTTCTAAAGTCTATAATATATTCTAGAATCTAAATATAACCTCGGCTTATTTAAGATAGCTTACTATTATATAATTAGTACTATTATAATATTAAATAAGTAGTATAGTATAGTATTAATATTAGCTTTAAAATAAATATATACTATTATAATATTCTAATAATATATTTATTTAAAATACTATAGTATTTTTCTATAATAATACTACTAGTAATACTAAATATAGTTATATTTGCAATTCTAAGTATTATCTAAGTAGAGAAAGCTATTAGTCTCTTTATACTAGTCTTACTAGTAGTATTATTATAGTAAAATACTATAGTATTTTAAATAAATATATTATTAGAATATTATAATCATATATATCTATATTTAAGTCTAATATTATTACTATATTATACTACTTATTTAATATTTTAATAGTACTAATTATATACTATTAAATAACTCGTATACTAAAACTTAAAAAAAAAGTTATTTCTACTCTCTATATATACTCTTATATTACTTTATAAAAATAAAACTATAAATTAGAAAACCTCTTAGTAGTTATTATTTATTATATATTAAATAATCTAAAGTAAATATAATAGACGATTTTATAATAAAGTAGTAGTATAATTAATTATATATCTAAAAGTTAGCTTTTAGTATATAAATTACTAAATATTTGAGATATATATTAAATATATAGTATACTAAGACTTAGGTCTTAGTATACTTTACTAAAGCTTTTATCTAAAGATTATAGTATATAATTAATTTTTAATTAATTTTCTAGTATTAAGTACTTATTTTTAAAAAGTATAGTTATTAAATTAGTAGTAAGTAATAAGTATTATATTCTAACTATATTTAAAGACTATAATACTAAGATCTTCTCTATTACTTAGCTACTTTTTTTAATTATTATTTATTAATTAATACTATATTATAAAGATTATTAATAATATAGAAATATAAAAATAATTATATATAGCTAAGAAAAAGAATAAAAATAAGTTTAGTTTATAGCTCTACTAAAACTTAACTTAAAACTAGATCTATTATTTATACTTTTATATATACTCTTATTTAAAAGATCTTATAAGAATATTCTAGAAAGTTAAAAGTATCTTTCTCACTTTTAATAGTAACTATTAAGATTAAAGAAAGATATTTTATACTAGAATTTAAAATATTTAAGTATCTTTATAAGATATATTATAAAGTAGTTTTATTTATTATTAACTATTAATTTTATAGAAGACTAAAAGCGTTCTACTAAAGCACTTATATAAGAGATAGATAAAAGATTAAGAACTATATTATAAAGAGTTAGATAAGTCTTCTTTTAAGTAAATTAAAGCTATTAGATAATAGTACTTTTACTAATATCTTAAGAGAGAAAGATATAATATTAAGTATAGTTATCTTTTATAAGATTAGAAAGCTTAAAATAAATAAAGTTAGCTAATTAATACTAAAAAGAGAGTAAAATAAGCTTAAAATAAGCTTAAAATATATATCTTTTACTTCTCTTTTTACTTAAATATTAGTTAAATACTACTAATCTAAAGATACTACTAAAAGATAAGAATTAAAGATTAATATTTAACTTTATATTCTCTATCTAAGAGAGTTAGTACTTATTATTTTATAATTTCTCTATAATAGTATAAGCTAGTAGTATCTAGTTAGTAACCTAGGCTTTTTCTAAGTACTTTTATTTTTAAGTAGAATAGAGTACTTTAATAATAATATTTATAAGTAATTTACTTAGTAGATTATAATTTTTAGAGATCTTTTCTTATTTTAAATTAATTAGTAAGAGTAAAAGAGTATATAAAGAGATATATCTTTATAAAGTAAAGAGAGTAAATAAGAATCGTTTTTATACTTAATCTTAGTATTCTTAAAAAAAAGAAAGAGTATAGTCTATAACTAGAATAGCTTTTTCTAAAGTTCTAGCTATACTTTTAACTATTAAAAGTAAGTATTTAAAAGTACTAAAAAAGAGCTTTATCTAAGAGTTTAAATTAGCTTAATTCCTTTAATTTTTAGTAAGAGACGTATATATCTTTTTAAGTATATCTTAATTCTTCTTAGTAATTATTCCTTTAAAATTAATAATATAAATATTTTAAAAGTACTTAATCTTAGGCTTTAATTTATAAGCTCTTTTAATAAGATAATACTAAGATATCTATTAAGTAATATTAGCTTAAAGAATAGTAAGATCTCTAGAGAGTTTCTTGAATTCTATATATAATATAGCTAACTTATAGAGCTTTTTAATAAAGTTAAATAAATAATCTACTAAAATACTAATAATAAAACTTTAAAATAAATAATTTAATTAATTATCTTTGATATTAATTATCTCTTATTTAAAGTTAATATACTTTTTAGAAGCTATATTACTAGTAGTAAAATAGACGACGTAGTATTAATATCTAATTTATACTCTCTTAGCTTATAATTATAGCTTACTTTTATCTAAGAAAAAGATAAGCTTTTAAAATATAATATTATTATTAGATCTATTATTTATTAAAAAGTAACTAATCTTATCTTTAATACTTAAAATATAATTTGAGTTTATTTTAGAATTCTAAATATAATTTTATATATTAAATAAAAAAGAAACTATATTTTTATTTATATAGTATTCTTTAATTTACTTTATTCTAAGTACTACTTCTACTAAATTATTAAACTTATTAATATTATAACTTATAAACTCTAGAATAGAAAGATTATTATTTAACTTCTTTCTATTAGTACTAATAGTAATCTTTAATTAAAATCTAGAAAAATACTTCTTTATTTTAATAAAACTATTCTTATACTACTATTTTAATTTATTTAGTTAAAATAGTATTTAATTCTAAAAGAATATCTATAGTAAAGTTATTAAGATATTATATATATATACTTAAAGAATATTATATTAAATAAAGTATATAAGAAGATTATATAAAATAATTAGATTAATAAATATTAGAATTAATAGAAGAGTAAGTATTATTATTATTCTTAGTAGAAGAGAGTACTTAGTAGTGTTTTCTTATATAGGTTTTACTATAATATATCGATAGTTTCTTTATTCTAATTTATCTCTTTTTATTAGTATAGAGCTTTAAAGTTAATTTAGTATAGTTTTAAAAAGTAAATAATAATAATTTTAATACTTTTATTAATTATATATAATACTTATACTACTAATTACTATTTTTTATAGAGTTATTACTATTTAAGAAGTAGTATTAAATTAATAATTAAGTAAGAATACTTATATATAAACTTTCTTATAATTAGTATAAGAGTATTTTAATACTCTTTTTTAGATATAAAAGACTTTTTAAAAGTTTAAATAATAGATAGTATTATATTATTTAAAAGTAAAAAGAGTAAAGACGTTATCTATAATATCTAGATTAGTAAGCGTAGAAATAAGTAAAGTTAGTAGAAATTCTAGAGAAATATAAGACTAAGAGTTAGAGACTAGAGAAGATATTATAAAGTAAGGAAAAGAAAGATATATAAGTATTAATTAAAGAGTAAAAAAGTCAAAGTAATAGAAGTAACTAAAATTATTAAACTTTTAAAGTATTAGTAGTAGAAAGAGAGTTATGATTTTTAGCTACTAGAGTAAAAAAAGAGATAAAAGTAATAGATAGATAAATAATTAATTAAGATAATAATTAAAACAGAAGTTAGTATTAAAGGTAAAACTTTTTAAATAGATTTAAAAAGCTTTTAATATACTTTTTTAGTATTAAAAGTATATATAATTACTATACTAAGTTAATACTAAAGTTCTAGCTATTATTTTAATAATATTAGAATTACCTAGTCTCTTATTTTAAGTCTAAGATTACTTTACTATAAAACCGTGTTTTTTATAAACTAATTTTTCTATATACTTTATAATATTACTAAAAATACTATCTTAATACTCTTCTTTTTACTTTAGAAATAGAGAGAATAGATATAGTAGAGAATTATCTCTTTTCTAAAGAAGCTAAGCTATTATAATATACTTAAACGTCTCTTATAGCGCTATTAAAGATACTATTATATTTAATATTCTTAGAATAAACAAAGACTTCTAACTTTAGATTAGCTATTCTAAGTATTATAGAAAAAGAGAGTATTATATAACCTCTTTTCTCTATATATATAGTAGAGTTTTCATCTTTAAATATAAGGCTTTTTAGAGCGTTTTTAATCTAAAAAGACGTTATAGTTATAAGCCTGATTTATACTTATAGTATACTCTTATAACTTTATCTTTTACTTATGTATTTAACGTATTACTATATATTTAGAACGCTCTCTACTATTAGAGTTAATATAATTAACCTCTTCTTAATACTTATATTTAAAGAGTATTTAGAAGCCTAGCTATATACGAAGCTAGTATATCTTAATTAGTAGCTTACTCTTAAAAAGCTTATATAAAGCTCTACTATAAGTAGGTATTTAAACTAGAAGCTTAGTAGAGTACTAGCTACTCTAAGAGATACTTAATTAATATAATAGTTTACTATTCTATATAAGCTAAGATTATATATTATATACTATATATATAAGATTTCAGTAGTTGTTGTTTTATATTATCTAATTTAGAAACGTTTTATACTTTAGCTTTTAGACTCTTTAGTATAGTCTAAACCTCTTTTATACTATCTAAACCTCTTATATATAGCTGTCGACTCTTCTATAGTTAGAAAAGACTTAATTTAGTCTTTTCTTCTATATTAGTATCTAGTATTTATATATATTATTCTACTAAACACACTTCTATATACTTCTTTAATAGTAGTATATATTTCGTATTATTATAATTAAGACGATCTAGAAGTCTAGTACTCTATAAAGCTAGTAGTATAATACTAACTACGAGCTACTATATCTTATAAACACTACGCGCTCTTTACTAAAGCTAGAGCTAGTAACGTATTAGAGTATAAGAGAAGAAGTTAGATAGAATCTAGAAGTGGAACTTTACTCTTAAATACTATAGAATCGCTATTTAAGAGTTAATAAGCGCTTTATAGAATTCTCTATAATAGAACTAGAGAGCGTTATAGTTAAGAGGTTCTTTTATAATCTAGTTTTATTATAGGCCTAGGACGCTACCTTCTAGACCTAAGAGATATATTATAGAAAAAGAGAGTCTTATATAACCTCTTTTCTCTATATATATAGTAGAGTTTTTACCTTCGAATATAAAGCTTCTTAGAGTGTTTTTAACTTAAAAATATATTATACTAAGATATATATAAGCTAAGACTATTAAATAATATTATTATAATAACGTGAAACACGTACTCTAAAGAGATATATAGAAGTGTATTTAAGAGAGTAAGTACTAGGTATTAATATAGAAGAAAAAACTAAATAATAAGATATTATATAACTCTAGAAATAGCTACTTTAAAATTCTTTAGTCTATTTCTAAGCTAGATATAGTTAGTATTAATAAGAGTATAAACTTAACTTATTAAAGATATCTATATATTCTTTTTCTCTTCGCTCTTTTAAATAATATAAACTAAGTCTATTTAATATAATATCTCTATATTAGATCTAAATAGCGAATATAATTATAAGTAGTATACTTACTACGAATATAAATAACGAATAGAAGCTTTAAATTTATAAATACTCTCTATATTATTAAAATAGAGAGTTATATAATATAAATAAGCTTAGAGTTAAGTAAAAAGAGTTTAAAGTTAAGATATATTAATTTAAATAGAGATAAATTATAGTTGAAGTTATTAGAACTAGTTACTTCTTATATAATATGTATATATTTATAAATAGTAGTATTTATTTATAAATAATTATTATACTACGAATATAAATATAATTAATAAATAAAAGATCTATTATTTATTAATTTATTATAGACTTAAATAGCGATATAATTTTATTTTAGATTATCGCGATATATATTATATAATAAATATTATACAGACCTGATATTAGTAAATGTAGTTTTGCCGTTTGCATTAGCGAGGCCATGCCTGGCTGGCTGTCTCAGTAATCCCTCCGTTTGGAACGTCCCATGAAGAGGCGCCCAATCTTCTCTTCTTAAAAAAGAAGCAGAAACTCACAGAAACTCACAGAAAGTTCACCCAGCCTGCAAACGTCTACTTCTCTCCTAATCATCGGCAAGTTCGTTTCGTGGCTTGATCTACATCAGCGTGGGGTACCTTTTGATTTCCTCTCATCGTTTCTCAAACATCCAACTCCTTGTATTCGAGACATATCCTATCCATCCTCTCGTTTTCGCCATGGCATCGCAACTTTTTTCCGGAACGTACCAACGCTACAAGGCAGGCACTGAGAGAGTTCTTCACTGGCTCTGCGAAAATGCGCAGAAGTGTGGGTATGGCATGGAGACCGAGCAAACGGACGACGAAGAGGGAGAAGGAGGAAAGAAAACCCACCCGAGAGCCAAAAAGAAAGCGAAGCCAAAACCAAAACCCAAGAAAGGAAATGGAAGCAAAGCCAAAGGAAGTGGAAAGGCCAAGGCAAAGAAACCATACGCCGACCCTGGAGTACCGAAGTTTGTGTCAGTTAACGAATATCCAGCACTCGCTGAAGCTAGTAAGGGTTATATCCAAAGCACAAGTCAATATTACACATCTGACATATTGCAGTCGCCGCTTTCGATCCCAGAGTACAAGTCCCTTTGTGGGTCACCGCCATGCTTGAGGAGGTTTTATCAGCCCGGAGGAATGCAAATCGATGGTTTTCGCAACTCCATACCAACAGTGTCCTTGAGGCAAGCAATACTGGGCATCGACACTTCATCGGGATTTTGGAAAAGGTCCTCGCAATCTTGAAAAATATCCAGGCGCCAAGTGACAAGTCGGCTACAATAGATTTGGACGAGAATGACCCCCTTGATCGTCTCACCAACATATTCAATGCCTTGGAGATTGAACCGGATACAGAGCACACCATGACTGAGCCTGCAGCAACTATACCAAGAGATCATAAAGCAAAAAGTTCCTCAGATGTCGTATTCAAAGAGGATCACAGCATGGAGGAAACACTCTGGTTGAGTAAGTGTTCACAACCTCCCTCTTTGCAAGTTTGCCCTATGAATTTCTATCGTGAGACATCAGTGCAATGCTTTGCCTGCACCAAAGTTCCCTTCAATTGTTCGAAATTGTCCAAAACATGTGAAATTATTTGTTTGAGAGGATTTTGAATAATTCTTTGCTAATAAGATTGCATAGTATATTGTTTTTTCGAAGATTTCAACACCGCTCGAGAACATCTCAAAGATGCTTGGACTACATATAAGGTTGGACGCCTCGATCTTACCACCGTCGCACTATCAACAAACACTGCGTTTGAGCTCTTCAGGCGGGCCGAAGAAGAATTGTTATCCAACTTACAAACTACCCTTCCTTCAGAGCTCAAGAACAAGAGAAAAGGGTATCTGGAGATACAGAGTCTGCTGTATGAGATTACCGCTGAAACTAGAAGCGTGAACACAAAAGACAGAAGACTTCCCCGAGATCCATACAATTACAAATTGTATGACATCGCGGATTGGACCTGTCTTCCTGTTTATATCATCCTCAACAAATTCCTTCCAGTTATCCAGCCCGATACCGCACCCATATGCGAAGTTGGATATTTTGGAACATTGAAACTCACTGAACATGCCTTGTATCCCGACGAGAAGTTCAATCAGGACTCAATTGTTCTGCTTGAGCGTTTCTTACCCGAGTTCTCCTTTTTGTAAGTACCACATTCCAGATCCAAGTGAAAGTGCTCAGTCCGGCTGACTTGAAAAATCATTAGGCGTTATCTCAAAGATCCTAAGACCAACGCCGGTATGAAATTCCCCGCAGAAGACGAACTCACCACCGGAATTCTCGAGATGATTCGCACTAAAGAAATACCAATATGGATTATTCTCGCCGTTCAAGTCCAGTAAGTAATATCCCATCCCGGGAATCCCACCTCTGCAACTTTATAGTTGATTTTGCACTGGGTACTAGCCCAATTAATACCGTTACTAACTTCTCGATCATTTAGACTGGATATCCACTATATGCTTCTCCAAGACATGGGCCGTCCCTATTTTGAGCTCTCAGAAGCCGCCATTCAAGCAAAGGCTACAGTAGAAGCATATCAAGACTTTTCTAAAAACCTGCACTTAGCAAGCTGGCCAAAATCAAACGACGACTGTATTAAGATTTATCTGTGGGAATGGACACAGTGGATTATATCAGACATTCTTGACCCACCCAGAACAGACTGCTATGAAGGAGTTGGTATACCAAAGGAGGGTGATTTCGTCCTTCTAAAGGCTCACCCTGTTCTCTGTGGAATGATGATGTTCCGTCTCAAGCTACAACTGCAGGATTTTGGACTAGCGGTTTCAGGTGCTGGGGGGGTGGTGTGTAATACCCTTCATCTTTACAACGCCTGCTTGACTGAAAGACTTTTGAAGACACCCTGGTAAGCCACAATTTCTTATACTTTCCCCCTATTTGAGACCTTGTTTCGTCTTATTTGCCAAAAATAACAAACTTTCAAGTTCCAGATTTTTAGAACAACGCAAATATTGAGAACTTCGGCTAATCATACCTTAGGGCGGATATGGAAGCGATCATTCTTGCCAACACCCCCAGAAGAATGTTTGTTGGGGACCGCCCTGTCAAACCACAAGAAGTGAGTTCTGTTAGCTCTTGTGAATTCAAGCGCAAAAATTCGAGCACAGAAGCATTCTCAGCCCCAACGAAAGTTCTAACTTTTATATATTGTCTAAATGGGCTTTTCCTTCTCAGATCATTGACTGACCCGTTGGTTTTTTTAGTATCTAAAGCGATTTATGCTCGTGATAGGTTATTCGGCAACAATATTTGCCTCTAATAGAAGATCAACAGGACTGACCGCGTCGAAAAGAGGACCTCGTGAAATGTTGAAAAAGCCAGTCATTGCGGAGACATACCATAATCGCTTTTTACGCCACTGTGAAAGTCGGGATCCAGACTCCCAAAAATACGGCTTTACCCTGGCGGCTATCGAAAAATTGCTAGAAGAAGCGGCATTAATTCCAGATATGGAACTTGCGAGCAACGAAGTAGGATTCTCCGGAGGGGCCTTCAAGACCATGCTCTTGCAGAGTCGAAAAGAGGAAGCACTTATTTCCAAATTCGCTAAGTCCCGAAAACTCACAACGATTCAACTCTTGACTACTCTAGAAGCCAGCTTGATCAACGATGCTTTTGCTTTCAACGTTGACTACTTTTCGCTTCACATGCGCTGTTATCAGTTGCTACGCACAATGAAGGCGGAGATGGATCCTGTGTTCACACAGCATTTTGGTCCCAATTATGTCTACCATGAATCACAGCTACCTATGCTCGTGGGGACCATTCTCCTAGATGTTTCCGAGACCTCGAAAGCAGGCGAAGTTTCATTTCCAGTTTTGGCTGGAGTAAGTAGGATCCTTACTCGGCTCATTCATGAAGAGGGAGAAGTGGAAATCGAAAAAGTGAAAAAAGCATCTCGTGTTTTCAGTGGTATCAAATTTGAGACACGTTACCCTCTTCGCACTTCGAAAAAGGAATAATTGGCAGCTGCTGTTCAGGCTTTCAATAAGCTTCCACGGACTGAGAAGCTGTTCACACCCAAAGCCCATGGTCTCAACCACTGGCACTTTTCACTTCGAAGCATTAGTCCAAGATTCGACCCTCCAGATCTCGTTTGGTTCATCAATTTTCACAACGGGTTGGTCCATTGCGCAGTCCCCAACGAAGGCTCATGTATTCTCTCCTTGAATTCATCTGATCAAGTTGATATGGTGGTCTTTTTACTTCTCGATGCATTTGTGACACGTGTTTCAAAACGACAACTTGCAAATAACCCTAAATTTTCGCCATGGACCTGGAGTTGCAACGACTCGGAACTCTCAAAGAAAGTGGAAACCGGGCTCACTACTTTTCGTGTTAGAAAGGAGCTGTGTACTATGCAGGTTGCACCCGAAAGTGATAACGAGGTTTCCGATGAGCAGTGGGATCTCATGAGGGAAGGTCTCATCAAAGGCTTGCTTGGAAAAAATGGATGGAACAGTTGAGTTCTGGAATCTTCATTCCTATATTTTTGAGCTATACCCTTGCTCACAACTATGGTTTTTAGTATCATGAATACGGAAATGACCCAAGTAGCGGTAAACATAGCCTGGAGCAACGGGATGGATTATATTATTCCACAATTATAAACAAACACATTGTATAAACTCACAAACGTAAATTGATCCGTACCATTCAAATGGTCTTAATATGATTTGATATATGTCCTCTAATCATGCTTCTCATGAGTGGTAATGACTAGCCACCCCCTTTCTTGAGCGGAAAAAAAATTACTAGATGAACACTGCTTACACTTTTCGAGCTCGGGTGAATTGACTTTTGAGAAGATGGAAATCACCTTGAATCTTACATGGGGGACAAGTCGTACAGTTAATAAAAGACCTAAAATGATCACCGTAAATCTCTCCCAGGACTCAGGATCAACAGGGGTTGTCACTACTCCGTGCGCACAGGCCAAAATCAGGCGAAAACACACCAAAGTGACTCTCTTTACAGCTTTATAACTTAGTAAATATATAGCATACTATATTATAACAACAATAATAGACGTAGAGGCTTAAATGAAGAACACACTTCTAACTAATCTTTTAGTTTTAACTCTTAAAGTACGCCTATAATTTTATAGATAAAGAATTTACTAACAAATTCCTTAAATGATCTATCTAGCATATACTATAAGGTACTCTATTATAGAAAAAAGTTAAGGAAATTTAAGTCCCTAGTTATATAAACCTCTCTACTTAGTTTTAAAAAAATTCATAGAGGCGTTGCGTTATGATTAGTAAGAGAAGTTAGAGATTTTAAGTATGTTTTCTGCTGATTCTGGGACTGGGCGCACGACAACCCCTGTTGGGATAGGATCTCACGATAACAAGGTATACGAATTGCTTAAAAAATAAAAATCAAGTAAATACTTGATTGAACTGTTCTTTCCTTGACTATATATAATTTTCCTGTATAATTTTGCGAACCCGTTGTGTTAAGCTGTATATAGGCCAAAAGGGTATCTCGTTCTTGATATCACGGTCCCGCCACTTTTCTAGTCAGCTTCAATGAATGCTAAGGGCTGGCATAGAAAAATTAGAGATTAGTCAAAGATAATAGCATTGAAATACTCTTAACACTAAAATGTATGGGTTCAAGCACCTAATTGTCGACTGATCTTAAACAAATGTTACAATCGAGGAAAATGGTGGGGGGGGGGGGGGGGTGAAGGGATACAATCACGCTTATTGAAGATTCCCTGGTACATACATGTTTAAGCTATGATATCACAATGGATAATAAAACGAGTAGTAAATACCTCCCGTTGTTCTAAAACTCCTGAGGCAATTGAAGCTGTTTTGTAAGTAACTAGGTTAGTTTTCCATGTTGATTTTAAAGAGACTATAGTTCATTGTAAGGCAAAACCGCACTGCATCATCACCAAACTTGAGTGGCATCACCACTTCACCACAAATGACACGGGATCTCAGAATAAAAATGTCTCTCTATTTGAAACCAATAAAACCTCGCTTTAACGCATCTAATGATAAGTTTAGATAAAAATTGAGAACTGCATCTCGCAAGCTCATCGTCTTTCAACATTCGATACCTTCACTCCGCACACTTCGTCTTCCTCCGTGATGAATAATGATGCTGTAGGGAAAAGGGATAAACTAGTCATTCAAAGTGCATTTCCATGTTCATACGCATCTTGAATACCAACAATTCGGTCATTCAAATTGCCAGTATCGTTAGGATACGTAAGATCATAGATTTGTGCTCGGGTCGAGGGAAAGAGTTTGATATCTCCTATGCAGCATAAAGTTAGTTTGTTGGAAGTTTCAAAGATCCCACTTGGATAAGCGAGAGAGAAAACTTACCACCACCCAAAAGGGCCTGCAAAAACACCTCCATGATTGCCTTGTCAATGTCACTCCACTCCTCCCCCTCTAGTCTGACCGGTGCAAACCAGCTCATAGCAGTATGCACCATCTCAGAATACAAGTGTTCTCCCCGGATATCAAATTGCTGACCAACTACTGCTCGTACCTTTGCAGCATCTTGGGAGAGGATTTTGAAGACGTAATCGGGGACATCAGTGACCAAGCCAATGAGAAAGTAACGATAGAACTTGACAGTAGTCTCCCAATCTTGTCTTGGAATCAACAGGGCCGTAAGGTTGTCATGAAAAAAGTCCCAGTTCAACTCGGTGCAGAGACGGAAGAAGGCGGTGTTGAGTTCCTGCTTTGTGCAGTGTGCGGTAGCGTTATAGATTGGAGTCGAGAGTAAGGATTGCAATTGAGTGGCTTGCGGAGGCGTTGGGGTTCTTGGGATGGTCGATGTAAAAGGAGGTAGGGCACGAGTAGAGGATGTTGAGCTCGTTGATGGTGGTGAGGGGGGAGCAAATCGAGAGTAAGAACAAAAGCCCGACTTAGGTGAGACACTGGGAGAAGATGTGCCAGAGGGTGTGCCGATTGGGGACGGGATATTGGAAACTCGAGGTTCTCCAATTGGGGAGTTGGTGTGGGTGCTGCTAACTGGCGAAGTACCCGAAATTGGTGTGTACACACTCTTTTCGGGGGCGGGCAATTTGTGAAATCTCAAAGTGGTCGAAATAGCCGGTAGTGTCTTGGAGTTTGAAGGAGATGGGTTGTTCGACTTCCAGGAACTCTTTTTGGCGGAAACAGGAGATGTGGGAGTTGTGGGTGTATATGTTGGTCGTGCGAATGCGGAGTTGAGACTTGGTGTCATTCCTACTGGACCCTTTGTAGCATTTCCGGTATCGTAGTTCTGAAGCCACGATTCGAGGGCCCGGCCTTCGGAGTTCGTGAACATTTGTGCCTCGGGGTCGGGAGTCCAGGTCATCTTGTTAATTGTTGGTTGGTTAGCAATATATTTGAGAGATGCAATCGGATCGTTGGTGTTGTAGTTGAGATGAGAAGGCGGTAATAACTTGATTTTGGGCTGTTTATAAATATAGGAGGAAGACCTGATTGGAGATTACAATAAGCGAGATGAGATGGTGTGAATAATAGCCCCTCGAAATGCTGTGATGGGAGGGGTGAGATGCGTGAATCGGACTCGTGATTCATCCACATTCTACCCCTGGAGTCACCATATGAATTTTATTGGATGTTCTTCAGTACAAACAACGTCAGTTCTGTGATATAGAGTTTCAAATTTTGGCAAATGCCAATGAGCAGTTGATGATTACGTAGGTTGAACACGATCCTTACTTGAATGGAATATGAAACTGCTTCATCGGTTCCTTGAATATTGTTTGAGCAACGGAAGACGTGTACAAAAGAAAAGTTTCCTGCAAAAACCACCGAATTTTAATAAAGAGAATGAAATGGCGACAGAGATAGAAGCCTGGCCTCCAACCGAGTTCGGCATTCCGGACGAAAATCATCCCTCCTCACTTTCAGATGTACTGAATTTCTCTGGGACCAACAACTGAACCAGACAGGGAACGATTCGACTTCGGCGACACTCATACCGCGACCACGAGGAGAAAGCAGGTTCAGCAGAACCCAGAACCCGCCGTACGGAATCATGTTCACACGAGGAAGCCACTTGGCAGAACCGCCATCCAGACAATTAATCCATGAGCTTCGCCCCTATCAAGTAAGCACTGTTCTCAGAGCAACATACCAACGTGAAGGACACTGGCCATGGACTCAAGTCATCAACACGGCCCATGCCCTATACGTTCTTGGCCGAATCAATGATCGTGGGTTTCAGCAGTTATCTGAACTCTACGATATCCGCACTCAAAATCTTGCAAGGGTCTAGAGGAGAAGCAGAAACGAGAAGTTCCGGGCGTGAATGTCGGGAGGGAACTTGTCGGTTCTCTTTTCTTGGCAACTATTCTGATTGATCAGGCAGTACGGGGTATACCGGAAGATGAGCGTGCCAATATTGGACCATTATTGAAGGAATTAGATGTAGCTGGTGTGTTTTCGCCGTTTCTGTACCTTTCTCAATTATCATTTCTTGCATGTAAAAAGTGATGGCTAACTGTGTGGAGATTATAGTATCGCAGCATAAACTCAAGACGAATACCTGACTTTGAGGTAACTGGGACTTCCGGGGGGTCTACTGCTTCACACACGGCCTTCCTGTTGTATTTTCCAGCTGTACATAGGCCGAGTGAGGACGCACAACACTTGGAAGGCCAGATAGAAGGCTTACACCTGTGATGGTGAGTTCTTGTGGGAAGATACATTGCCAAGTCTTGCTTTCGAAAGTTCAACACCTCTAGTCAAGGACTATGCAATTATCTGGCTGGTGGACACACCTAAGCAGTTGAGTTCTGAAAAATACAAAATAGGAAACTCTTTTTTGTAAGGTGAGCAGAATCTTCCGTGTCATAAAAGACGAATTGGTAAGCAAGATTCCAAAAGTCTCATGTTATTATCCCAGATAATTTAGCAGAATCAGAAATTTTCCTCATTCTCCTAGACCTTCTCGATTGACCGCTTCAATTATCTGAGACGACTTTGCTCGATTCATACAAGGGTTGCCAGGAAACAATGACCAAGCCTCTGACTACAAATCCAAGTAAGTTAAACATGGTGATTGGAACAACTGCAAGTGCAACGAACGACATGCGATTCATCCACTGACATCAAATTCACCTCCATATAAGAGACCAAACACTTGTTCAACCCCTCTCCTCTCCAAAAAACATCATCACCATCACCAAGCCCAACGCTTTATACCTCTCCCCCTCCTACTTCCCCCTGTCTCTCGCATCATGTCCAACACCCACACACACCTAAAAGCCCAACTATTCTCCCCCCAAACAGCCCGCCTAGCCTTCAAACTCGGCGTAGCCCACTCCCACAACCTCCTCCCTAAACCTCTTCTCGCCCAATGGATAGACTTCCTAGTCAACTCCCTAGGAAGCATTCATTTCGGAGACATTTTGCTTGAGAAGGATTACAGGGAGATCAATATACTTTTGCGGGAATTGAGGCGGTGGGTTGATGGGCCGCAGGGTCCGAGTTGGGAGA
This sequence comes from Hymenoscyphus infarciens, assembly GCA_001414345.1. Taxonomy (NCBI): domain Eukaryota; kingdom Fungi; phylum Ascomycota; class Leotiomycetes; order Helotiales; family Helotiaceae; genus Hymenoscyphus; species Hymenoscyphus infarciens. The sequence goes on along the minus strand of LLCB01000232.1, from coordinate 10,400 downwards.
TGGTTGAGGATGCTGAGAGAGGTATGTTGATAAAGAAGATAGAGGAGAGAGGGAGGGGAGTTGACGGGAGAAAGAGTGATGGGAAAGGGGAGATGATGGGATGAAAGACTGATTTGTGTAGCTGCGCCACGTGAAGGATGGAAACCACCGGTTCCTGAGAAGGCAAATTTCGATGTTTGGAAGTGGGAGGTTAGGGAGGGGAAGAGGAGTTTTGAGCCGAGGGAGAAGATTTTGAAGACGGATAGTAGGCCGGCGGCGTATGAGGTGGAAGTTGAAAAGTGATGAGTGATGAGCAAAGAAAAATGGTGGTGAGGGACGTACTAGACAATGCAAAATCGATGGTTTAATAAGTAGGAATAAAATGCAAATCTCGCTGTATGGCACTTGCCAGGGATGTTCTTGTTTTTGAAAAGGAACGAAAATTGGGTGTGGTTCCATGGTTTGGAGCTTGATATGAGAACATGCTTTACAGAGAAGACCCCCTCAACTATTTTCACATAAAATACAGCGCGTTTAGTACATCCAACCCCTAGTTCATCTTCCCACCAGTGAGCTCCTCGGCAATCTTCTTCATTCTTTGCCCAGTAATACCACCTGGACCAGAATAGTGATCCGTCACCCTCTTTTCCGTTTTGTTCAAGCCCGAGAGCATTTCCTGTACCGTTGGCGGTGATCCTGTGTTCCAGATATTTATCTCGTTGGAGTAAGCAGGCGCGAAAGGTCGAGGAACAAAGATCTTTTCAATCTCTGCGTTCAATTCCTGTTCCGTGGAAATGAATGAGCGAGCATGCATGTAGAGTGTGTGCAAGGCAGTCCTTCGTTCCTCCTCTCGAGCAGCCTCCTTCCGCTGCACCTTCTTCTCCTTTTGCTTCACTCGTTCTTTCCGAAATGGATCTGGCACAGCAGCTGTGTGCTTGAGTTTGCTCATCGCCTCTGTGACGGTTGGGTTCGTCAACCGTTCGTCCTCCCGTTGTGGTGCGTAGAGTCTTGCTTCCCGCTCCTTCGTCTTCTGAAGACTTCTATTGGCGACATGACGATCTGATTTGAGCTTCCTGGCGTGTAAAGCTTGCAGGCCTTCACGCAAATTCTTCCTCCTCACGCTTGCCATGTCCCGCTTCCATGTAACATATTCGTCCTTGGTCCTTTTCTGCGCTGAGGGTTTTGGTATGGTCGAGGCAAAGTATTCGTGTGTAGTTTTAGGAGCCCCTCGTTTGGGGAAGAGATTTCGAGGAGGAGGGAGAGTTCCCTTGATGTCTTTTTTTGGGAGGACCTGTGGTTGTCGTGTAGTAGGTATTTCGATGAATCGGGGGTTTTCTGGTCCGATCATGGAAAGGGAGGTGGTGGTGGAGAAAGAGCGTGGATTGATTGAGGCATTTGGACACCGGAATCGAGCTAGCGCTCCAATCGGAGATTTTGCTATTGAGGGAGGCATTTTGAGTTTGTTCTGCGCCTGCACTGTGCGCAAAATGTCGAGATGCCTCTTAGATGCGTCCCTGATGGTGTTGTCCAGCTCTCAGAAATCTTTAGCGTCAGTTCTTAGCGCGGTTCAGCCACACACAGCACGAGCCACACCCACTGGTGGAGCTTCGCTTCTTCAAAAAAATTATCCTCTCTGAAACATTTTCTTCCTCCCCAACAACACTCGCGCATTGCGCAACCACAACTCACAATGGGTACCGGAAAGAAAGAAGGTGCGCGGAAGATCCGCCAGGGCAAGGTCGGCGATGGCATGGCCAATGTCAAGGTCAAGGGCGAGAACTTTTATCGGTAAGATAAGATACGTTTGCTGGCGGATTTGGTTGAAATGGAGGGCCTGCGACTGACTGAACTCTACTTGCAGCGATGCGAAGAAGGTCAAGACCTTGAACATGTTCAAGGATGGCAAGGCCCAACGAAACGCAGCGGGAGATGTCACAAAATCGGCATCTTTCCAGAGTCGGCAGGTCCCTACCGCACGAATAGAACCCAACCGGAAATGGTTTACCAATTCGCGAGTGATCGGACAAGATGCGCTCGCATCCTTCCGCGAGGCCATGGCTGAGAGAGCGTCCGATCCATATTCCGTTCTGCTGAAAAGCAACAAGCTGCCGTTGAGTTTGATTCGGGATGGGCAAGGAAAAAATGGTATCAAACAACATCAAGCCAAGATGACCGTCGAGACGTCTCCCTTCGGTGAGGTCTTTGGTCCCAAGGCCCAACGAAAAAGAGTGCGACTCGGTGTTAGCTCACTGGAAGATCTCGCCGAAGACAGCGTGAAGTCTCACGATACATACCTCGATCGACTTGACGAGGCCAAACTTTTGAGCGGCAACTCAGGTGCAGATACAGAACAAATCGGTGAAGCTGTCGCGCCAGACCATGGTTACATTTCCAGTGCACGAGAGGCAATCTTCAACAAAGGTCAAAGCAAGCGGATTTGGAACGAGTTATACAAAGTCATCGACTCATCGGATGTTGTCATTCATGTGTTGGATGCTCGCGATCCTTTGGGAACACGATGTCGGAGTGTTGAGAAATATATCAAGGAGGAGGCACCCCACAAACATTTGATATTCGTATTGAACAAGTGCGATTTGGTGCCAACTGGTGTTGCTGTAAGTTCTACTTTTCCTTCTTCTGTCAATCATCTCCCCGTTCCATCGTTAAGTCAAGGCTCCTTCTGCATTCTTATGCTATCCGCAATGGAAGGTTGTCTGTTACAACTTTGGTAGATTGACTCCGGTCTCGCTGTTCTTGACCCTCGGGTCTTGGATAGATAGCTCACCGTCTTGGAGAGTCTATCGCAAAGAGGCCGGTTCTGTTTCGTTTGAGTTGAAGGCTGCCCCCACAACAGTGGCTTGTAGTGGTTTTCTTAGTAATGATTCATACATTCTTTTCTCGAAAAATTCTCAAGTTTTGTGGTACTTGAACTGACAAAACCACAGGCTTCTTGGGTTCGTTTCTTGTCGAAAGATTATCCCACACTTGCTTTCCACGCTTCCATAACAAATTCCTTTGGCAAAGGTTCCCTAATTCAACTTCTCCGCCAATTCTCTTCCCTTCACTCCGACCGCAAACAAATTTCAGTTGGCTTCATCGGCTACCCTAATACTGGAAAATCCTCAATCATCAACACATTACGAAAAAAGAAGGTCTGCACGGTCGCTCCTATACCTGGAGAGACCAAGATCTGGCAATACATCACACTTATGAAGCGAATTTACTTGATTGATTGTCCGGGAGTTGTGCCTCCTAGCACGACTGATACCCCCCAGGACATTCTGCTCAGAGGTGTTGTGCGTGTTGAGAATGTCGAGAACCCAGAGCAATATATTCCAGCTGTCTTGAGTAAGACTAAGCCTCAACACATTGAGAGAACATACCAGCTCAAGGGATACAATGATCACATTGAGTTCTTGGAACTGTTGGCCCGAAAGGGTGGTAGATTACTGCACGGAGGTGAACCGGATGTGGATGGTGTCGCAAAGATGGTGCTGAATGATTTCCTGCGCGGCAAGATTCCTTGGTTCACACCTCCACCTCTCCTTGAGGGTGCGGAGGAGAAGACTGGTGTCGAAGGCCGCTCAGGTAGATTGGGAGAGATGGGCAAGAAGAGAAAACGTGACGAGGAAACATCTGTCGCTGATACTTCTGTTGCACCTGCATCAACTGTTGCCGACGAAGAAGAGGAATTTGAGGGTTTCAGTAGCGATGATGGCGGTGTTGAATTAAATGATGTGGCCGGCGACGTTGACGCAGCTTTCGGTCTGGATTCTGACGATGAAAGCGATGTCGATGAGGAAATGGCTGAGCATGAACCTGAGAATGAAGGAGATGAGGAGTTAGAGGCTGATGGTGCAGCGGAGCAGTTACAGGAAGAGCTTCATGATGATGTTGTCTCAAGTAAACCCCGGTTACCCTCGAAGAAGAAGAAACGACAAAAGACATAAACATAGTAAAATAATCAATGTTCAATTCCCTGTTCAATTGCCAAGGCTCCAATCTTCATTCAGATACGTTGTCGATGGAATTAATGAAACTCTGTACATGGTCAAGTTGATCACTTATTTCTGGCTCGATTGACTTCGCTGGAGAACGTGTCGGAAGTATGGATTAGGCTTGTAAGGTGGTGGTGCCCTGGGGCAGCTGACCTCCCTGTACTTCGGGGCTCAGATGCCTTTCTACGGGATCGCTTACCCTAATATGAACGCCTCTTACAGCGAATCAGAAACCTTCAGAGCAGAGCATTACAGTGTAGTGCCCTGTAGTCTCCATACTTTAGACGGCGTTCTCCCTAGTACTCTTTTTGTTGTCACTCAGCATTCATTTGAGACAGTGCAGTCGGGGTTGGAGTCCGTTGGACATGCAATCGACATGTTGTTTTCCTCGTGTCGTTTTTTACACTCGAAACGCTTGTTATAATTCATTCTTCTGTCACTGTAGAATGTTAATTCATTGACGTTATGGTGATTTAGTTTTTAGATTTCTTCTTGGATGACCGGAGTTGAGAATGTTGTTCCAGGTTAGCGAGGATGTGATGGGAAATGACCCTTCAGTTCTTATTCGAGGTTGGAGTTTGACTTGCGGGGAGCGAGGAAGAACTGATCCATCCATCTCGGTTGTATTTTATATCTAGCCGAATGGAGCTGTGAGCTGGAACAACTCGGCCCTTCCGGTCTTGAGAATATGTGAGCTCTAGGTTCATGTTGTCTTGGTTTGATATGGCCCCAATATCAAGTGCTTGATACTGCCTTTTTTTCCATATCCTCACTCCTCACGAATTTCTCAGCAAGGGTTTCCAGAATCGCATGTCGAAGCTTCCATCAAGATGGTTTTGCCCAGAGCTATGCGTCATTTGCTCTGCCACTCTCAAAATCGGACTTTTCTTTTTCCGCCGGTGTTCTTATAAAATGAAATCATAGTTCTGTTTATCCTTCGGAATTCAGTCTACAACGTTTCATGGAGTGACGAGGAGGAACCAATGAATTTAGTTAAATTTTAGGATATAGCGAATTTCTTTTTTACCTAGCCTCGTTTCTGGACATTATTTTATTTAATAAGAGATAGATATCCGAAGGTTCTAATTACGGTCTCTAGTTTGTGGTTTTACTCGCCACTTTAGTAAGGCTATTAATATTGAAAGCTTTTATAACTAATCTTCTCAACCTCAAAACTTCTTCCTATAGCATTTGGTTTTGGCAAATAGGTATTAAAAGACCTTATAGAAAACCTGGATACGTCTCCTATGGCTTTTTATTCGCCAAGGTCTCGCTTCACGAACCTCTAGTTGACAAGGCATATATAGCCTTTGCCATCATATTTTCGGTTATGACTGTTGAATTTCTTTGGATGTTATGCCGATTGCTTTGGCCAGAATCCACCATTATCATATATGAACCCGTTAAGCAAGCCTGGCAGATTTCAGCCAGCAGTCGTAGTAAGAAAATGAAGCACATTAGAAGTTAAGCGAGATTAGCAAACAGCTGGTAGAAATTTGGAAAGAGAGAAGTAGATGTTTAGGTCGCTATAAGACTGCCTTTTTTCTGTTTCTTACTTTCCCAATAGAGAGAATAGGTAGAGGGGTTTTATTCAGGTAAGTAAACTTGCAATTAAGAAGGGGGTGGCTTTATAGAGGTTTAAATGGCCCTCTCCTTACAACGCGATTTGTGGTGAAGCAGAGCAACCATTTTCCCAAAACCCAAAAATCTCCGAGAGGGAAGCTCGAACGCAACGATATAACTTATAAGGTACCTCTATCCCCTTCTCAGCTCGGTGCAGGCCGAAAGGCGGGGAAAACTCCGTCCCGATTTCACTAGCTCCGGAACCAGAGCTGGAAACTAGCCCTTTTCCGAAGGTTCACCGCTTTCAACCTCGTCCAAAAAATGATCATCATCCCCCATTTTTGAACCCTCTTTTCAAGTTGATATCTCTCGCGCTTACTTATTAAATCATTGTAACGTCGTAACGTGGGACCCATGATTAGTACCACATTGCCATTGGAGTCCCCAATTCTCCACCCCTTTATCAAGGTACGATAAGCAGGTACGGACGAAGGAGTCGTCCCTTCATTGTTATCATCAAGGATAGTCTCATGCCATGCACCGGGTCTTTGGACCGAGGTCTTGGGATGAATTTCTAGAATGGGGGAATTTGCTGGCCAAGTGGAGAGCAGGGAGGGCTTCAAAAGAAGGTCCATCCCCCGGGCTTTGGTGAGTACCAAGCACGCATCTTTTCTTTAACTTGTCAATTCTTGCTCGTTCCTCGTCTGTCTGTCGCGATGGTTTTCTCTCGGAACGTGTTGGTCTTGGGGTTGCTGCTCCCTTTGAGGGCTTGGTGTATGGCCTCTTATGTTGAGCGTATGCCGCTGAATGCCCAGGGTTTGCTCAATGAGTCGATGTCTTGGATGGATAACTTTTACGATCCCGAGGCGGGCTATTTGTATGACCTTTCTGGGGCCTCCGCTTTGCGACATGAGACGCGTAGCAGCGCATGGTATGCGGTTGGACTTTTGGCTAGAAACGAGGGAGAGGATGTGCAAGAGGCGTTGAAGATTCTGACAAAAGTAGTTGATGGCCAATTCAAAAATCCGGAAGAACAATGGTAAGTCAGATCCTGGCCTGGTATCAATCAAAACAAAAAAAAGAATGCTAACGAAGATTTCAACAGGTATGCCGATTATCAACAAGAACCCGAAGAACCAATGGTGGGCTCCAAATCCTACCCAAAGAACATTTACAATTCATGGGATCCAAATTGGCGCGGATTCATTGGCACAACGATTATCGTGGGACTCGAAGAGTTTGGACATCTGATTCCAGAAAACACCACCACATACCTTCTCGAATCTTTGTATAATGCGACTGTTGGGGACTCATACCGGGTGGGAGGTGTGGATGGCGACAATTTGTATCCAGCATACAGCAATCCCGTAAGTATTCCCCGGGAAAGGCAAATTTGACAAATTTTGACAACTGGGCAGTCAATTATGCGAGCGTTTGTCTCTGGCTGGACAGGTCGTCGTCTAAATGACTCCAACATGACCAACGCAGGCGAAAATTACGCACAGCAACTCGTGAACCTCTTCGAGCGAGCCAACACTCTTTCGGAATTCAACAGCGGCACTTACACTGGTGTTTCACTATGGGCTCTGACACTATGGGCTAAGTATTTACCCACCGACTCCATCATGGGCGAGAGAGCACCGACCATGATCCAACATACATGGGAAGCCGTTGCTCAACTCTGGAATCCGAATTTGAAGAATGTTGCTGGGCCATGGGATCGAAGTTACGGATACGATATGAATCGATATGTCAGTCTTTTGGCTTTACATTTGTGGAATATCGTTGGAAAAGACAAATCTTCGTTGATCTCGAAAGTTTGTGGCATTTCAACCCACGTGCAGTTGCAACTACTGATAAAATTTATAGCCTCAAGTGATGTCTCATTCTGCAGATTTTGCCTACGCACCAATGTTTGCCATCCTCGCCGAGTTCCACAACACTCTGGTACCAGATGCCGTCGTCTCGGCTTTGACAACCTTTATTGGGGAACACACATTTACTTCTAGCACATTTTCCCCACCATTCGACGTATACCCAAGAAACATCACGGCTTGGGTTGCTGAGAGCATTACAATCGGAGCTGAAACGTTCAATGAGACAGTCATTGGCGGGCCAGCTACCAGTAAAGATTCTTTCAACCCTGCCCTCATTCAATGGGATACCGGTAATGGAATTGGGTGGATCAATGTAAGCCTTCTCACTCCAAACATGCTGAGCTGGATACTTATTTCTCGATAGTACCGTACCACCGTTCCATCCATGATCGCAGTAGCCACCCCCGGCCAACTAAACCTAACCTATCCATACGGAACCGCCTCATCCTCATTCTCTCTCCTCGTATCTCCATTCGCGATGAAGAAGGATATCGTAGGATGGGAGGACGTCCAAGGGTTGAATGTTACCGTCTCCGGAAACGTCGATTCGAACTTTACTCTCGGGTATGCTGGAAATTATGGTGGAGCTTACACCACTGTAAAGTAAGTTCTTCTAATCTCTTTTTTATGTTCTGCGCAGGTGAGTGATGACGATGAATTTGGTGCTAACCCCTTGTGATAGTGACTTTGAGTTTTGGAATTTCACCTATTCTATGCCTAAGAACTTTACGGGATTGCCCAATTTGGTTTTGAATGTTGAGTTGGTGTAGATATATACTCTTAACCTAATGCTTAATGGATAATGTTGATGTTGTTGATTGCGCTCAATCTTTATAAGTTTTCTTTCCGGGGAAATGTCTTCAAGTGAAGTTGTTGAGTTGAGTTCAAAGGTTTGACTCCAATTTGACCCAAGTTTGTCATTTAATAGCCTACTCTCGCGAGTGGCAATAAATACTTCAGGCTCGTACCTGCCTATCTGCCCCTCATTGTTCCAACTTTATAGGGTAATTTAAGAAAAGTACCTTAGACGCTTGGAACACGTTCAATTATCCTAGACTATCTGACTTAACAGGTTTTTTGTTTACTGCCGCTTTTATTGTCAACCACGGGCCACTGTTCCGAGAGTCGGCTCGGCCTATTTCATTTCGGTTCGGCTCAATGCCATGTCACACAAGAATGAAACCTGCATATCAATCAGCCAATCCACCATAGGCATACAAAAGTTAGCCGAGCTCTGGACCTTAGTAAGATAGGAACCGACGCTCTAACCCGGTCCTTACTAGGTTTAGAAGTCTCTAGGCTAGGTTCCAGGTTATAGTATAAGCTTTAAAACGTGACTTATTATCTAGACTTTTCTTATTTAATAGATAATTTACTAAAAGCTACTTATAAATTAAGAATAATATAAAAGAATAAATAAATAACTATGAATAAAATAATATATATTTATACTTTATTTATAAATAATACTTATTTATTAGTTTAAGACTATAAATAGCTATAATAGTAGATAATATACTATTTATATAAAGACGTTTAATAGATTATCTACTAAAGATTACTAATAATATAATTAATATATATATATTAAATTTAAATAAAAATATTTAATAGTTTATTATTAAAACTTATTAATAAACTATTTATATAAAGGCTTTTAGTAGATTATCTACTAAAATTTACTAATAAAGTATTTATATAAAGACTTTTAATAGATTATCTATTAAAAGTTATTAATAAAATATTTATATAAGAACTTTTAATAGAGTATTTATTAAAAGTTACTAATAAAGTATTTATATAAAGACTTTTAATAGTTTATCTATTAAAAGTTATTAATAAAATATTTATATAAAGACTTTTAATAGATTATATATTAAAAGTTACTAATAGAGTATTTATATAAAGACTTTTAATAGATTATCTATTAAAAGTTACTAATAAAGAATTTATAAGTAGCTTTTAGTAAATTATCTATTAAATAAGAGAAGTCTAGATTATAAGTTATATTTTAAAGCTTATACTATAACTTAGCTTAGAGACCTCTAACTCTAGTAAGAACTAGGTTAGAGCTAGTATAGTAGAAAGTTCAACTATCGTAGTTTTTGCGTAGTTTTTAGATTCTAAAACTATATATAGTTTTAGAAGTATTACTAGAACGATCTAATAAAAGAGTAAAACAAACTATATAAACTATCGTAGTTTTAGAAAACTATTATTAAAATAAGCTATTTCTATATTTAATCTAAATTAACGCTTAAACTACTTATAATTAACTTCTCTACTTAGCTAGCTTCTATAATATAAAGTATTTTAGTATAGATAAGAGTAAATAATATATAAGATTAGTAAGTCTTTTTAGTAGCTTTAGAGACTTTTAAGAACTTCTAAGAGAGTATTCTAGCTTCTTTTTGTAGTCTATCTATAGTTTTAATATAAAACTAGATATACTAGAAGACGTTATAAGGTAGTTTAGTATTCTTAAGAAATCGATAATAAAGTACTAGCTAAGTAAATTCTTAGAAATACTAATTTAAGTCTAAGAGCTTATTTAGCTTATATATATTAGTATAATAGTATACTATCCTAGATAGCTAGAAGTACTTACTATATATAAGGTTTCAGTAGTTATTGTCTTATATTCTCTATTTTAGGAAGATTACGTAGGTTCGGGCTTTTATATTAGCCGACGTATATCGTTATTCGGTTTTAGACTCTTTTATACTATCTGAACCTCTTATATATAGTAGTCTTAGAGTTAGAAAAGGCTAGTTTAGCCTTTTCTTCCGTATTAGAGCCTAGTATTTATATACGTTATTCTGTCTAGAACGTACTCCTATATACCTCTTCGCTAGTAGTATATATTTCGTACTATTATAATTAGTTCTTTTATAATATATATTTACTTCTAAAAATAATAAGATAATATAATATATATATATATATATATTATAATATATATAAACGTTTAACTAGTATATAT
>LLCB01000231.1:0-95932 GCA_001414345.1 Hymenoscyphus infarciens | reverse complement strand
TTAGATAAATTAAAAAACGAATCTAAGTATTAGATTTACATTTATTAACTAAAGAGACTATTTAAGATATAGTAAGTATAATTTATAGTTAGTAAGCTATTAAAGGTTTAGATTTCTATAGTTTAGCGTAGAAGACGCACCGTGGCGTGGCGTAGCGTGGTGGCGTAGCGTGGTGGCGTAGCGTGGTGGCGTTATGTATAAAGTCCTAGCCTCTTATTTACCCTTCCGTTGGCCGTGTCCGGGCTTTAGGACACGGCCTAAGAAAGCTTACAGGGGGGTGTAGGACACATGCTAGAGGTGTTTCACTGCATCGGTCGGTCTGCAGGCTGATTCATGGGGCGGACGTGGTGGTCGAGGGGTCGAGGACAGCAGCATTTCTTTCCATCGCCGCAGCCAATAGGGCTGTCATCGTGGCTCCTTCCCAAGATGGTCTTCTGCAGGCTGGCGAGAAAAGGAAAATCAAGGTGGTTGGAAGGGTGTTTTGCGGCTCGCCATTCGCTGTAAATGTTGACCAGCATCATACGGTGTAGATGGTGCATATTGCTCCTCTTTCCAGGTGGAACAAGAAAAAGAACAAAGTCGCATGGCCGATACCATTGATTCCTTTTCTTGTTGATTCAGGAAGAACTCACTCCACTTGTTCTCTCAATTCTCGGCCAGTTCCAGGTTTCTCACGGCTCCGCGAATCGCGACCTCGGACGGCCTTTTGCAGTGCAGTGCTCCTCAACCTCTCTCCCGCCTTGCCTTTGCGACAGATCTCACAGATCTCATCCCCTACCGAGCGAGCGAGCGGCATCAGGAGAATCAACATCTGTCTTTACCACGGCTCCAGCAGAAGTTCACTGCACTGCATTCTTCGTCCTCACATTCCCGTCGTACCTTTTAGTGCTTTCGCCCCGTACTCCATAGAGGACAGGACAGGATAGGACAGGATAGGACAGGATAGGACAGGCTACACGACATCCGCTTCGTCGCAAGCTGAAGGTTGTGTCCCAGCCTCCCCTCTGAAGTCTGTACCCACCCCGCCGACCTCAGTACGAGTCTTCGGGTCCAGGCATCGCCGCATCATCTCACCAACCGCCCGCCTTCCTTCCACTCTCCTAGAAACACTCACGCACGCTCGACACACTACTTGGCTTGGGTACCACGCTCCTTTTTTATCATCTCATCCGTTAATCCCCCCCACCCCACCCGTCGCCACGATACTTAATATCCCCAACTATCTACCACCTCGCGAACCTCCAGGCGTTGATACCTGCGATAACGGCCAATGCACCTTACTGTGATGTCACTAGGAGGCCATGAATGCTAAAACGCCACCCCAAAATTCTTCCCTCGAAGCCGGAACAGATATTCAGTAGCAATCTGTTTCCTCGGATTGGACGCTGAATCGCCTTGAATGCTTCTCACTCAGACGAATACCAACTGGCTCAGGATGCCGGCCAGAGAGTGGGGCAGCTCTTTGGATGCTCCCAATGGAGTCCATTCCGTCGGTAATACATTGCTCAAAAAGCACAAGATACTACCACATCCGCAGGAAAACCGTGACTCAATTTCTCCAACAACGCCGCCGACCAAGTCTCGAGGACTGGTGGTAGATACCCGGACAGGAACTTCTTCCATACCCAGCTCTGATACTTCCAGCCCGCGTACTTTGAAACACGCGTCAAGAAGAATCAATAGCCTTCCACCTACTCCTCCAAACCATTCCCGGCAGTCTTCGAATAATAGTGCGAGCATCAGGCAGGATGCGGCGTCTACCAGGAACGACGCGAACGTTCCATCGGTTCCCACCACCCCTACGAACCAGAGAAGTCCGCCTACCCCAGATGTAACACCTCCACGACCTATGCCCTTGGCATTTCGACCGCCAATATATGACCGATACCCCTCCTCGCGCGCTGATTCTTTCAAGACAGCTCTGGAAACCCAAGGTTCCTCAGACGAAGACGAAGACGAAGTGTTGACAGTACGCCCGGCTATACCCTCAGCAAGGACATCTGCGGTTGAAGTGCCGCAACTTCCAAAGATACCACACAGGAAGAAGGAAATTGGTTTAGGGCTGGGTCTTGAATCTGATGATGAAGGCACGACCACGCCTAGGCCACAAGCAGAATCACCTCGCCAAGAGTTCCATGTCTTCGATGGAGAATGGGGATCTGGATCAAGTGAGGTAGAGCGGGAATGGGATGATAATCTCATGAGGAATGTCACAGTACGCAAGAGGCCACGCAACCTCGAGATGTTTACAAATGGAGGCATGACGGAGGTTTTTGAAGATGATATTATTTCACCAACACAAGCTACCAAGGTTGTGCGAAATCTACCCTTGCAGGAGAGAATAGATCGGCACCGACAGCAAAGGGACTCGACGAACAGATCTGTGAGTGATCAATTTGCGCAGAGAGTACCTGGGCCCTCTATGGATTCTCCCACTACACCTGATGTGAGGCGGTTCTCGGCATTGTCCAATCGATCAGTGACTTCAACGGTCATTGAAGCCATGGTAGTCGATGGACCCCCAGGACGGAGGAAAACTCTTAGACATATCAAGAAGCAGATAGGACTCAGAGATTTCAGCTCCGATCAGTCGACGACAACTTCCGCGCCAACATCTGTAGCTTCAGTTGAACGAACTCATAAATTACATCATTCTAATGGACGAATTCCACAGCAGCGACATCAAAGCCAGACTTCAAATGGAACGACAAGTAGTACATCTAGTAGTAGAGCACGTCGACAGGTCTTGAAGAACGGTGGAATACCTGTTCTTGTCATTCCGGACAGGCATTCTTCATCAAAGTCTTCGAAGGCTCCATCTTTGAGATCAGCAAGCAGCCGAAGGACCAAACGTAGTATGTCCCTGAGCTCAGCACCACTTTCAAATTCTTCCAAGTTCAATGATCCGGGATATTTCGATACACTTCCCATTCGGAAAAGAAATCTTTCGGAATCTGCAGGATCTGGAGACTCTGTGCGTACGATTGACTATCCACCAACTATTCCAGCAAGAAGATCTTCCCTGTCAGCACCAACAAGCCGCAATACCTCGAGAGCTGGGTCATTAACAACGGAGAGTTTGAAAGCCCACAACATGATTCAGGCCAACGAAGCGGAACACATGGCGCCAAATCATGTGCATGCACAAAACCCTCCATCAGTCGAATCTCACAAAGACGTGGGAAGTCACAGCTCTCGTTTAAATGTTGATCACAATGGAGATCCCTTCTTTGGTAAAAGACTTTCTACGCAAGTAACTCCGTTTTCACAAGTTTCATACGAGACTGCAGGTACGGCAGCCGAAGTCTCAGAGGCGTTGGCTGTTTCTATATTTCCTCACCAAAACAAGTCATTACTTGTTGTCCAGCATGCTTCTTCGGACCCTTCACCACCAGCTTCGAGAGCTGCTTCTGGTCCTCAACAGGCACCGCCCACCATGGAGTTGAACAGCGAGCCCACCGCCGGTCCTGTTACGCCTCCACAGCCAATACACCCGATGGATGAGGTTGATTCTCCTCTCCGAAACCCTCGCGCGCCTCCACCTCCACCAGCGATCAAGTTCATTCCTGCGACGCCAGCTGTTTTGTCGCCTGGACAGGAAGAGGAGAAGCAATTGGGATTCGACTTTGATCCACAACCTACAATAGCCGACGAGAAGCCAAAGCGAGGCATGTCATTGATACGCCGACTTAGCACTCGTCGAAATTCGGAACCTGTCGTGGGCCATAGTCGAGGCTTTCTCAAGCGTACTTTATCTTTGAGCAACCGAAAGAGGAAGGATGAATCAACTCAGGCATCTCGAGGTGTTGCGAATTCAAATGTGATGTACCCTACGGTGGACGATACCCCAGCGGACGGAACTAAATTACATCCTTTTTGGCGACCGTCACACTTCTGGGACGATTTAGAAGATGAGGGGTTCGCCGATGACGAGCTTGGTGGTAGTTATCCCATGGTTGACAATCGACCTGGACCCCCAAAGAGAAGCATTAGTGGAAAGCTAAAGCGGACATTTGCTATCTTACCGATCCAGGACGAGCCCAGCTATCATTCGCATTCTGAAGACCGCAGAACGATGCGTAAGAGCACCAGCGGGAATCTTCGCGTTGTGAAGCAAAGGAGTAACTCGAGTCTAAGAAGGGATGGAAGCAACCGACGGCAATATGCTCAGGTGCCTCCGGGATCTTTCGGCCACGGCTTCAAGGAAGGAAATGGGGGCAATAGGGTTCACACAATACCTGGAATTGGTATTCGTGTGGAATATGTTGGTTGGAGTGCGATGAAGCAGAAGATGACGGAGAAGAGGCGACAGCAGAGGAACGAGAAGTTGCGTGCGAGCATAAGCAATCCGAGGGAGGTTCAGAGTGGGGTGGATGATGTTTTAAGGAGGAGAGACCAGAGATGATCTAAGTGATGACATTTTGCGGATTTAAGACCCGGGTGGAATGGCGATATTTAAAGAATTGAGAATTGAGAATTTCGATACTATACGACGCGGACAGGAGGGAATTTCGGGACAGGAACCGGGCAATGGATGGGAGGAATGACGGACTGTACCACTACAAAGGAAAGGAAAGGGGATCCAGGTGATTTCCAAGGCAAGTCGACTTGAATGAACGAATGAACGAAATGAAAGGGGGCCACCGAGCTTACGAGCCATTGTATTTTGACACAAGAATTCTTTTATCCCCAACCTTATACGGAGCGAGCGATTTGATTTTCGATTTGGCGAATTTTTTCTCTGGCTCTTCTCGTTATATACTTGTTGCCTTTTTCTTCATGACGGGATGATTATTTATGAAACTTATTTTTATGAGTATGAGGATATGAGGTATTACTTTACGGGGAGTCTTGGGGGGTTTTCGGGTTCGGTTCCTCATGATTATGATTGATTTAGGGAAAATTATGAAATAGAGATTTATTTTCGAGATAGAAAATTTGGAAGAGAGTTCTTTTTTGCCTGACTTCCTTTTTGTATGTGAAGCTGATGTTGGTGAATTGTGTGGTTTGGTGATGAGAGGGTTACCTTGTTCTGGCTTGGGTTTGGGGTTTGGCAGTTGGAAGTTGGGATTGTGTTACAAGTTACTCTTAAATACATAACTTCTTTGAGAGATTTGTGGGCCTTATATTGTTGTGAGTAAGCTGGCAAGTAAGCCACGAGTAAGCCATGGGTTGCTTGCGAGCAAGCTGTGACTTATCTAGCGAGTAAGCCAAGAGTAAGCCACGAGTTACTTGCTAGTAAGCCATGGGTTACTCGCTAGTAATTCACGAGTAAACCAATAACAAGAGCACAAGGCTTAACATTGTTGTTCTCTCCCTCAAATTTCTTCACTTATAACCCGCTTTTCCTTTTTTTTATTTTATTTAAATAGTCTTTTTAGCTGCCTAAAGCCGACGCTATGTAGACGTACTTATTTATAGGGTTTTATCTAAAAGTAGCTTATATACTTCTTAGAGTGTCTATTACTAAGCCTACTATATATATTTACCTCTACGCTTCCGGCTTTATATTCTAGTAATAGCTTAGTATCTCCTTCTATTCTCTCTATTCTAATTTAAATTTAATATTTTTAGTTGTTCTTATAGATAACTAATTTAGTTCTTTATAATAGCTCTTATAAGAGCTTAGTTAGCTCTTCTCTATATAGGACTAATAATAATCGTCTTTTAGTATACTATCTTATATAGAACTATTCTCTAATATATCTCTAACCTAAGTTTCCTAGTTCTATCTTCTATTCCTTCTACTCTATAGTCTTATACCTCTTAAAAGGTATTTCGCTGCTTTATCTAAGAGCTGTTAAATATGCTTTGAATATCTACTAATATCTATAGTAGAGAATCAGTTCTCTACTCTATAGTCCTATACCTTCTAAGGGGTATCTTACTACTTTATCGAAGTACTATTAAATATATTTTAAATATCTACTAATATAAATAGTAGAGAATCTATTATCTAGTTATAAAAACCCCTCTACGTCTATACTTCTATTTATACTACCTAGGCCTCTTCTAATTACTCTATTACTATTACTAGAGGTTCTTTACCTCTTCTAGTAATTCTCTTAACTTAAATATAGTATATACTAACTATATAGAATAACTACTATAGGTATTACCTCTAATCTTAGGTTAATATTTAGCTCTTGCCTTTTTAGAGTTATATATAATTCTATAGTATATCTAGAGTAGAAGTCCTCTAATATTAGCGAATATATAGAATTAACTTTAGAAGCTTTATGAATCGGTTTGTTTTAGTAGTCTATAGATACTACTATTAAGTAAATAAGCTATATAGGTCTTTTTTACTAATATCTAGTATATTACTATATATAATATAGCTTCTTTATAGAAGGTTAAGAGGCTTAAAACTCTAACAGTTATAAAAAGGGGTATCGCTATGTCGCCTTTTAACTTAAACTTAGCTCTATAGACAGTCCTAGGGATAAGATAGGACTACTAGAGGTTTATAGGATACACCGCGTACAGGTGTTAAGTCTTCGCATCCCTAACCCGCTTTTCTATGGAATAGGGATCGAACTGATAGGTCTGTTTGTATTTGTTAATCCAATTGTGTTAGCACCATAGGAGTTGGGTGAGGAAAATTTCAGTCCTGGTTGGTTGAACTTTGCTATGGAGAGGTGACTGGACTTTCCTCATCCTCTCTTTCCCTCGGCCTTGAATTCTCCTACTCATCATAAGCAATTTTCACTTTTCAAGTACCCTCGTTTTCTTTCCGCTGGACTTGGAGGGTTTTTAAAAGGGACGCGACATCGAATATGTTAACTAAGGAGCCGAGAGAGAAAGCAAAAAGTGGAAAGGGTAGGAGAATAGGGATTATAAGCTCTATAGTCTTGTGAAGTTCTGGAGGTTGGTTTGAGGTAAAAGATTCGAGCATTACTCTCCGGCACTCTTCTATCATATTATGGCAAGATTCTCGGGTATTTATAGTAATTAATCTAACAGGTTAGAAGAATTAAGAAATCAGACTTCTCATTCTTCCAAATTGTCTAGAACAATACTTTTCACTGTCCCGGGCTAATTCTACAATTTAAATGGAAGTAGGTGACGGAGAGTAATACTCGAATCTCTTACGTCGTCCTAACTAGAACGTATATCAATTACATCGAATGCACAAGTCTGCACAGAGAGCATTATTTTCCGTTCAATTATCCTAGACCCCGTATCTTCCTACCACATTCTTCGACCACACAGGATACTAGACACAGAACGGGCTATAGACAGCTGGCCGAAATCAATTAATGTAAGAGTTACTACGCCGGTCCTCATCTCCTTCGCTTAGCATCCCTTAGCACAGTCACTCGTACAAGGGGGCGTAGTATAGGTCTCTCACGTAAAACTAACTTTGACACAACGAGGACACTCCAGTTATATTTTACAATGTTCCCACTGTTATAGAGCTGTACAATACTAACTAGGCGCAATAATAGATAGCTTTATACTTGTTAAAGTCGAGAGTAGGTATTTGCTATCAAACCTCACATTTCAGTAGCTGACATTTCGTGTATAATAGGCAGCGACGTAGGAAGTGATGCAGACATAAACGAAAGTGCCGTTTCTCCTTATATATACCCTCTATAACCAGGCGTAAAGCTGTAACTAACTCATATAGTGGTTCGTGCGAATCTTCAGAAGATACGGACTTAGCTTTCGCCAACTGAATATGATTCTGAAGATGACGAGTATCTAGAACATCTCAGAGCCTATGTTCCAGGTACTACAGACTGGTTATTCCAGACTAGCGAATACAAGAGATGGTATAATTCCGACACTTCTATATTATAGATACAAGGGCCGTCTAGCTCCGGAAAATCAGTTCTTACCGCCCATTTATTACGACATTTGCAACAGGAGGATTTATCGGTTTTGTTCTTCTTTTCTCGGCGATTCGTAACGGGGCAGAGTTATCCACACCTTCTCGTTCGCGACTGTGTGTCTCAATGCTTATATCACAGCACTGCGCTTCAATTGCAACTGGAGACTCTCATATGCCAATACCCTGCCATCACTAGGGAATGCAGGAATTCGTGACTGTATCCTTGAAGTACTTATACCTCCAAAATTGTTCTAACTCCTTTAGAATAATAAAGATATTACAATCTCTATTATTTTAACTTTTTAGAATAATAGAAGCGATCTATCGAGTCTTAGATAAAGAATAGAAGAAGTAGAGAAGATGTAGTCTACTATTCGATAGTTACGAATTCCTACATCCCCTAGTGCTATAATAAAAATTACGTTTGATAAGCTTTGGGAGGCACTGACTTCCTCGCTTTCCACACTCGCCAAGGTCTGTCTTGTTTTTGATAGGCTTGACGAGTTGGATTTGGATGCTAATAAGTTGACGCAGCGTATACTTAAACTGAAAAATTTAAGACTAGACTCTGTTAAGTTAGTAAAGACTAGTCAGTCGTTCGGTCGTCGAGCTTCAATCGAGCTAGAGAAGTGGCTTAAGATAATACTTAAATATATATCACCTATTGCCTAAGTTATTAAGACGATAGAGTCTTCACAACAAAGAAGGAATCAGCAATTAAGGACACTCTTGGCGAGAAAAGTTAAGATGTATTTCACTTATCGCCTTATGCTAGATAATACTCTTCGGCAATTAACACTAGTGCTTTAATATCTACAAACACTTCTAAGTACGCTAGAAGACTTATATACCTTTCTTCTTCACGAGTTTTCTTACTAGCTAGGAGCTACTCGGCATTTCTAAGCTACTTTGCTTTCTTAGATTACGTATATAAATTACTTACTTCGATCTATCGAGCTTATAGCTCTTATTAATTCTTATACTAACTAGTTTAGGTTAAAGGACTCCTAGGATACGAAGCTTATAATACGTATAATATATAGTCCTCTAATTGAAATATTAGATAATAGTACTATAAGAGATATAGGAATTCGTAACTAGATAAGAGTAGAATATCACTACTCTAAATTCCAAATTATCTAACTATAAATAACTAGAATAATTAAAATTATATTATCTTTTTTCTTCTAGAAGTATTAGAATAAGTATAGAAGAGAAAGCGCGATAGAGCTATAGTTACGAATCCTTATAACTCTTAGTAGTACTATATAAGTAATATAATTCGTTTGTCGACTTTATTCTAGACTAGCGTCGAAGTAGCGCTAAAGAGTCTAGTGTCCCTAGCCTTTAGTTTCTAGCTTATAAGGCTACGCTCGTTTATAGATCTTTAGCGAAGTGTTATATTAACGACGTTATCTCCGAGTGTTTTAAAACCTAGATATCTAGCGAATATACTAAGAAGTGTAGATCGTCTAATAAGAAGAAATTAAGAGAGAAGTTTTATTTTATTTTATACGCTTCGAGAAGACTATTCTATTATACGAAAGTAAGCGAGCTAGACTCGAATCTTATTTCGTTGCTTAATAACTTTCTAAAACCTAGGAGTTATTACTTTGAAAGCTTTAAGAACTTCTATCTATATCCGAGCGATAAGACATAGCTTACTAGTATATTACTAGAGGTTATAGTCTAAGACATCTTCCTCTTTTATAATTCTTCTAATTCTTCTAGAATAAGAAAGACAATATAAAGCTTAATATTCTAGTCTCGTAGAATAATCGAATTAGCTTTCCTAGTCTTAGTTAAATAATTAAGAGAGTAGTACAAAGGTACTCTGCTTATAACAAGTTACGAATTTCTATACTCTCTAGTATACGACCGTTATATATAGCTATCATCGCCGATATTATATCTCACGTAAAACACCTACTAGCAAAAGGAGAAGATCTAGAACAAGTCGATTCAGTATAGAGAACAGCTACTATAAATGTAGTGAGATATGAAGTAAGCACCGGAACAACGACCGTTCTCTTAGACTATAACGTATCTCTTAAGAAACGGGATCTATGAGGCTTAACACCTTTGTATTATGCTATATAAGACAACTATTTCGAAATGTTGAATTTTCTACTCGATTCTAGAGCTAATCCGATATCTACCAAATCCAATGATAAAACTGATTACTCGAAACCCGGATCTCCCGAGAGGAAGTTTCCTGTCCACTTTTCTTATCAGATGGGCTATATAGATACTGTTTTGGAATTATTGAAACGAATAGCTTCTTAAGCGAAAAGTACTATATAAACACATTGGATAGGAAGTGTACGGCAATCAAAGGTACTCTCAGTTCTTCTGAAGCAACCTAATCTCCTAGCGGATACCAATGATAGAGATGAATTTGGGAACACGGCTCTACGTTCTGTAATATTGGTCAAAGACTCTGCCACGGTGGATATTTTGCTTAAGCACCGTGCTAATATATATATCGGATCTGAAGAAGAGAAAACTCCTTTCCATTAGTAGGCGTCAACCTACGCAGGAGAAAATCGTGATACTACTAATGATTTTGAGATAACTAGTCTACTATTTTTAGAACACGGATGCGATATTGACGCAAAGAATGAAAAGAGGCAAATTGTGTTAATAGAATTCATATCTCGTTACGATAACCGAGGACCCGGCGACGAGACAGACCAAACCCCGCGATTCGTTTCTCTTCTTCTCAAATACAGCGTGAGTGCTAGTGTGGTCGATAACAATTGGAATACCATACTTCATCGATACTCGGAACACACGCTTATTTTGGATACGAAAGTCGTCAAACTTCTTAGAGGCAGGAGCCGACATTAACACCAAAAAAAAACCGTCTAGATACCCCGCTCACGGTTGCTGTCAAAATTTAGAGTCCCAAACTCAAGGCATTCATCTAGAATAGTGCAGATGCCAACGTATAAGATGCAGATGGAATTACCGTAATGCATCAGGTCTGCAGAGACTCTGTAGTCGTCTTTCTCAGTTCGAGAATTAGCCGAGTCCTTAGACCTCACAATCAAGTGCAAAAGCGAGACTTGCATTTATGGTCTCAGTTCGAGCATTTACTATGATTGCCAGTTCCGAATTCACACCCTGCGAATGCTGTTATAGCATGCCATGTCATATCTGCAAGCCCTTAGAATTGATGGAACTCCTTGTTCGAGCCAGAGCTGATATCAACGGTGTTAATTTCGAGGGTAACACGCCAATCCATGACGCCGTAGAATCGGGAGATCACTTTTCGTCGATTGAGTCCAAATCGAAGTTCATCATCAAATGCTAAGGAGCTCCAAATACAAGCAACTACCGGAGACAAACAACTTTGCACATGGTTGCTGTCGCTGGTCTGAAGAGGCCACGGTATAAGGATGGCGGGTATCCACACCATAATAATACTCCTGTTCACGTCGTTTTCCTATTACAACCGGCGCTGGGAATTGATCTGAACGCAAAGGATAATCAAGGAATGACGGCTGGAGGTTTGCACAAGTAGGAGCAAATATAAGGGCGCAAGCGAAGGATGGTCGCACACCTTTGCACTTCGCTACTGAAGCCGCACAAAGCAACATCGTTGGCCTTCTCTGTAAAACATACAGAGAAAATTCTTGGGCTGTGGGTCAAAAAGATGAAGAAGGTCGCACCCCTCTACATAATGCCGCGCGCTCTAGAAATTCCATTCTGTCTAATACTTATTGCAAGCAGGTGCGGAGCCCAACGCCTAAGACATTCATGGGTTGACACCACTACACGCTGCGGCTGAGCACCATATCAATATGGATAAACGGAAGAGGCAACACAGCAGTTCCAAGGTGATGGTGGACTGGAGTCATTCCATATGGGTTGACTGGGCTTGCCCCCTTTTTGCAAATCAAGGAGGAAAGAGAGAAAGCCTCCCACGTCCAACCAGATTACCTACAACCATTGCAAATGGGGATCCAGGTCTATCGAATTGTAGCGAAGAAGATGCTTATATGATCCAAGATGTTATTTAGTTACTTTTATCTGCCGGGGGAGTACCACTATCTAGCGGACTCACACCTTACGATGTTACTGTGCTTCAAAACAACGAAGAAATGGCAATTATTCTTTCATGTTTTTGGAAGAAGTTTGATATCCCAAACCACTTGAACATTGGTGCGCAACCAGGGAGAAGAGCGCCGAGCAGACTGTTCAAGAAATGAGCAGCAAGGATAAGCAGGCGAATCCATACACCCTCCTTCAAACAGCCATTTACCTTAGAAGCGAAGCCATGTTCAATGCTCTTCTGGGAGCTGGAGTAGACCCCTTGACTCCTGGTCCAAATTCTTTGACCGTCGCACACACCATTGCACATTTTGGCCTCCTTTCCATGATGAAAGTTTTATCATCTCACGTCAAGGGCTTGAACGTTTTCTCCCCACCATTGCTTCATGTGGCAGCAACTCGGGAACCTTCGAATATCCAAATGGTTGCTTTGTTGATCAAGTTGGGAGTCGATATTGATACTCTATATCAGCGTACAAGAGACTGGTCCCGCTGGGATGATACAAACACTACCCCAGGCTATACTCCACATCTGCATGCACTCTAGGGAATATGGTGGAATATATCAGCGAAAAGCTCTTTATATGCAGGAGGCGCAGATCTCAAAGCCGGCACTACGGTTGTAAACCCAAACACAATCCTAAAAACTGTAATATATGGGAACGGATATGAATATGAACATGGATATGGATACGAAAGCTATAGCAGAGATGGGGTAACTTCTGTTGGTACAGTACGCGGTTTCTTATCTGCTGAAATTTTGGAAGTCGTGTTGAAACATGGTTAGAATGTCAACGAATTGTCCCATGGGATGGCGCCCCTCATCTCTACCTTGAGGGAACTTAGG
The DNA here is from genome assembly GCA_001414345.1 of Hymenoscyphus infarciens. Classification (NCBI taxonomy): domain Eukaryota; kingdom Fungi; phylum Ascomycota; class Leotiomycetes; order Helotiales; family Helotiaceae; genus Hymenoscyphus; species Hymenoscyphus infarciens. The sequence continues at coordinate 83,192 of LLCB01000231.1, read as the reverse complement.
TGTCACGATGACAAGGCGTCTGCTTCGTGCTAGTACTAGTGCTAGTGCTACACTAGGAAAAGAAGGTGCAATCATTCTCGCCGTTTAGAGTAGGGATCTTGAAGCTACTCGAGCGATTCTTGATGCTAGTGCTAACATAGATGCTGTATAGGATCGGAATGAAACCTGTACTCCCGTTGAATTTCCGGTAACTCCACTGCTCGTAGCTGTGTTGCACAATCGCCCTGTTCCTTCCCAAACTGAAAGGGAAGCACTTGTTACTCTCCTACTCGAACGGGGCGCGAACCCACTCATGAAACTCAGAGATGGAGAAACTACTGTTGAAAGGATAGTATGAGGTTCGATATAATTATATTACTTAAGCAATTCCAGAGGGGAATTGCTCTCTACTTATATATAAGAGGGTTTAGGAAGACCTATATTACGTAATAGATATAAATGTTTAATACTCTTACTCGATCTAAACACTCTTAGATTATAATACTAATATACTTTAATAAACCTTTAGCTAAAACCTTTAAAGAATAAAAAGCTAGAGAAGAATATATAAGTAAGAAGACTAATTAGAGTCTTTTAAGAAGTTAATTTAAGGTATTAACTTCGTCTTCTCCTTTTATATCTATAGTATATACTAAGACGCCTCTTATAGTTAAGTTACCTAGTATAGTATCTCTTCTTATACTTATATTATTTATATAGTTATAGTTATCTAGGATATAGTAGAAATCTGTTAGCTAGTTTAGTCGATCTTTAATATACTCTTTTAAATATATAAGAAGTTACTTACACTTTACGTTCTTATCTCGTCTTTTAAGTATATTAGTACTAGGCTTAACTTTAACTTTAATCAATTAATTAATACTAAGTAGATACTTAGTACTATTATTTTTAATACGCCTTTATATACTAGTAAAACGTTTAATTAAGAGTCCTCTATACTTAGTATATACGATATTAGTAGGCCTCGTTAGTAAAGGTTAGAGTAGTATTTAAAAGGCTTCTTTAAAAGGTATAGCAGATGCCTAGTATAGTAAGAGTAGTAGAGTATTAAGATAACGGCGTTTTAGAGACAGCTTAATTTTAGGACTTTATATAGTAGATAGTAATATATCTCCTATAGGTTCTACTGCTTCTATTACTCCTATAAGTTCTACTACTCCTATAGGTTCCACTACTTCTATAGCTTCTATTACTTCTATAAGTTCTATATTCTTATCTTCGATATCGTCTAAATTAGTACTCTTATATCTAGAGTAGTTGTTAGAGGCCTATTCACTCTTAGAGTCGTCCTAGGCTAGGTCTACTAGAATAGGTTTTCTTCCTTTTAAAAGCTTCTAAGAATAGAGATTAATAACTTTATTTATTAATACTCTAATAGAAAGAGTATAGTTATAAGAGTTAATTCAAGTACTAAGAGTAACCTATTTAAAACTAGTAGCTTTAAGGTAACTAGGACTTTAAAGCTACTATTTAAGGTAGTCCTAGTTACTAGTAAGGTCTTAAATAAAGTGACTTAAGATAGCTAGACATCTTCTAACTAGGCTAGTATTACCTCCTCTACTAATCTAAATATTAAGGTTTCTTATACCTCTATTCTTTTATAAATAGTTAATAAATTTTCTTTATATACTAAGTAGACTTATAAAAGAGATAATATTAGTATCTTAATACTTGACTTTAGTATTAGCGTCTAGAATAAGGAGTCGTAGACCTATAGAGAGTTTTCGTTTAATAACTATAACCTAGGTATACTATAGTATAGTAAGGTATTATAACTGATTTATTTTAACCTAGGTTTTTATCTAAGTAACTATAAGTATAATAATTATATCTTAGAACTTAATTTAGTCTAGACTAAAAATGTATAAGAAGTATTTAAATAGTAAATAGTACTTACTTATATTATCTTACTAGTTTACTTTTTCCTACTTTATATAATAGATAATAAAGTATTATATAATCTAGTAGAGTAAGTATACTTTATTATAGCTACTATTAATTTTAGATAAGTAATATTAGATATTATAACTAGTAGAGTTAGTTTTTAGACTTCTAGGTAATAGAAGTTTTAGATATTAAGTATTAATATCTACAAAGTTAAAGAAGAGTTCTTTTAAAAGAGTAACGGTTTTTAACTTCTTAAGAGTTATACCTAGAGCGATTCTAGTGTTTAATATTTTTTTAAGTAGAGTAAGTATCTAAAAAGATAATTTATAGATAATAAAGAGAGTTTAATTATAAGATATTTAGATATTAGATATATATAAGTAATTAGTATAGTAGCTAGAGTACTAGGTAGCTAACTATATAATATGAATTATTAGTCTTAATAATATAATCTCCTTCTATAATTTGTACTATATAGTTATATAACTTTTAAAAACTATAATAAAAAACGTTTTTTAAGTATTAGGTCTATTCTTTAATATCTAAAGATATAATAGTATAAATATAAAAAGTATATTATATAACCTTTCTTTATTTTCTTTAAAGTATTAGATATAACTCTATAGTATTTTTAAGTAAGTATAGGTTAATAGCGATACTTTACTAAGCTTTTAGATACCCTTCTTCTTAATACCTATTAAGAATTAGAACTTCTTAAAAGTATTCCTAGAAAAGGGTTTTATAAGTCTATCTACTACTTACTCTTTTATACTAATAAACATAAGGTTTATATATTCTTTAGCTTATACTTCTCTAACCTTAGTATCTTAGATAGCGATATACTTAGTATAGTTATAGTAGATAAGGTTTTTTATAAGTATTATAGCCTCTTAATTATTATAAAGGATTACTATAGTAACCTTTAGTTTAGTTTCTAAGATAAGCTAGTCTAGGAGACGTTGTAGCTAAATAGCTTCGTTTATAGTATTTATCTCCCTCTTAAGTTCTACTTTATATAAGAATAGCGAGACTATAGTCTATCTTTTAGATAACTATAAGATAGCGCCGCTACTAATATTAAAGAGGTATCTAGAAGTAGATCGTCTGGTTTTATAGTATCTAGCCTAGTTAGTATCTAAATAGCTTATAAGTCTTTTAAGCTTATCTTAAAATACTAAGTTATAGCTTATAGTACTCTTAAGATAATATATGATTTGTTTTACTACTATTTAATATTTATTAGTTAGATTAGATAAGAATCTACTTATAATAGATATAGAGTAGGTAATATCTAGTTAAGTACTAAGTATAGTATATATAAGTAAGCTTATTATAGACTAATATTAACGTTTAAAGGTCTTTGACGCTTTATAGTCTTTAAAGGTACTTATAAGATAATTATTTACTTCTATTAATATATAATATATCTTAGCTTTAAGTATATTAAAGTTATAAAGTATTTTTTTAATATAGGTATATTATTCTAATTAAAGGGTATATTATCTTCTATCGCGAGTTACTATTATTCTAAGATAGAAGGCTACTAGTCTAAGATTAGATATCTTAAATTATTAACTAAGTACTATCTTAATTTTATTAATTTCTTTTATTAAGTTACTAGTAATAAGAAGGTCGTTAATATAGGCTATAATAATAATATCTTTATAGTAGAAGACTCTAGTATTTATATTAAGTGGTTTAAAGCTAAGCGTTTTTAGAAAGCTATAGAGAGTGTTATACTAGACTTTAGAAGCTTATTTTAATCTATAGAGTGCTTTTTTAAGTTTATAGACTTTAGTACTATCTATAATAGTATACTGTCCTATATAGCCGATATTATATAGTATATACCGTATATATTAGCTTTTAGTAGTTGTTGTTTTATATTATCTAATTTAGAAAGGTTACGTACGTCTATACGTCTATCTAGACTTTCAGACGTACTTCGTAGAGTTCAGGCTTTTATATTAGCCGACGTATATCGTTGTTCGGTTTCGTACCCCTTTTTGTTATCTAAACCTCTTATATATAGTAGCCTACTCTCCTAGAGTTAGAAAAGGCTAGTTTAGCCTTTTCTTCTATATTAAAGCCTAGTATTTATATACGTTATTCTATCAAACGTACTCCTATATACCTCTTCTATAGTTATATATATTTTATACTATTATATAAAAAGGCTAAACTCTTCTTCACTAGTAACGGCCTTAATAATATCTCCTTCGAGCTTATTATTACTCTTTGTTTAAAAGTCGATTTACTCTTAATTTAGAATATTATAATAGTATTCTCAAATAGCTAGGTAATTAGAGACTACCTAGATAGCTAGTAATACTAGGGTTTAGTATTTATATAGATAGCTAGTAAAAATCGTATTTTAGTATATATTAAGGAAAGCGGGATACGCTAAGTGTCTCTAAGGCTTCTAATAACCCTAGATTCGATGACATAGTTATTACAAAGGCTTCTAAATCTAACCTTACTCCCCCCCCCCCCCCCCCAGTTCCGCTACAAGGCGTTGAACGACCTTCCAGGGCTACCCCCCTTTTCGAAAGACTCTCTAAACCCTCTCTGAACCTTACCCGTACACCTAAGAGCAAAAAGTCACGAAACAACAAGGGCTCAGCCCCTCTCTCAAAGAGACTTTTCAAATGCGGACGATAATCAGATAAGATAGTAGCACAAAGGACAAAACGATCGGTTAGTAGAGAGATAGAGGACAAAATTACAAGCGAACTTCGAAGTCAAAAATCTCACCTCCGAACCCTCTCTAATCCGACTCTTATTCGAGTCCTAGTGTGGTCGATAGTATTTACAATATTATACTACTACGATATATTATTAGAAACCCACTTTAATACGTACTATTTATACTATTTAAATATTACGATATCTAACAATATTATCCTTTATATTATTAGTATTTTAATCGATATTATAATAATATCGTAGTATTACTAAGCTTAAATATTTAAGCTTTTTACCCTGGATTTTAACTCTACTTCTTTTTAGCTTTATCTTTTAAAACTATATAGTATAACGTATAGTATAGAAAATATATTACTGAATAGCTAGAATTATAGACCTATTTAAATAGAGTATTTTAAAAAAAGAATTATATAAATAGCTCTTAAACTAACCTAAGTAATATAAAGTAATAAATATAGCCTATACGAGATAGATTTCTAGATATGTTTCTATTAATACTAAGTACTAATTCAACGATAATAACGTTAGATTAAAAGCTATAATATAATAGATTAGTATATTGAATTTATTGAATTTTACCCTTTAATTATATATAAAGATAAACTAAATCAATGAATAAAAAATCATTTAGTCTAAATACTAGCTAAATTATATATATAATTCTATGAAACGATTATATTAGTTTAAAAAAATAAAGCTAAGCGTTCTAGTATACGCTTAATCTTTATTTAATAAAGTATATAATACGAAGTTTAGTAATAAGTAAGTGATAAAAGAGTATATAGAAAAAGTGTAAATAGCCTTATTTTGAGAAAAAGTGGGTTTTAGCGCTTACGAGTTATTAAAAGATATACTGTATAATATCACGATATTACGATCGTATTATAGCGTATTAGGATACGTACTACTAGGATATCATGAGAATATATATTAATCTAAAATACTATAGTATTTTATCACGATAATACTATCGACCACACTGCATTCGACCCTCCTTTGCTTTTAAAGCCCTAATTCATACCCCTTTCGGCCACGGGCAGCTGCCTCTGATGCCTTCCCACCACTTCCCTCGAATCGGATACGAATCGGTCGAAATACGCTTTCTATTAGGACAAAACTCAGAAGCGAGCTCTTAGCTGAGTTATCGCTATCTTTGTTAATCCTGACCGAACATTATCCGACTCTACTCTGAACTTCCCTCGAAAATACCTCTACTAGCGAACGACTAAAAAGAATACGAATTACTCGGTTACGGACCGAGTCCTAGCCGCTGGTACAAAGGTTAAAAGAGATAGAAGTTAAAAGAGATGGAAGTGGAATTAGGAGAAGATTATGCTGAAGAAACTTTTGCCGACTTTAAAAGGTTGCTTTTCGAGTACGGCCATACTTGAGGAGATACTAGAATCGGAAAGCTTCTTTTATATATAGGATAAGATTACACCTTAGCTCTGAAACTCGTCTGCTACTTTTAAGAGACGCTAGAATTACAACTTTGCTGAAATAGTGAACGATCTTTTAGCTATAGACAAGGAGCAAAACCGAAGCACTTTAGTTTAGAATATCCCTCCATCTAGCTCCGAACTCCCTACGATCCAACAGCAACTCTTTCTTCGAAATCGGAAGATGAATAAGTCCTTAAGTACCCCGATTCAGACCCGAATCACCGAAGGGAACGAGGCGGCCTACGGGCCTAAGCAACACAGTTCCTACGACAGTACCGATAAATGTCGTACCCGAAACTGTACCCCTTTTTGTTATCCTGAACTTCGGACAGCGTTTTCAACATTCGGCAACAAACTCTTTTGACCAGCCGAAACCACCCCTTTTATTGTCCCTAGATACTCGGACAATTCGACAAACTTCGGCAACAACTTCGCCTTTGACTAGCCGAAACTCCCCTTTTGTTGTCCCTGGTTACTCGGACAATACGACAACTTAGGCATCAAGTTCATTTGACCAGCCGGAACTACTCCTTTTGTTGTCCCGAACTTCGGACAACAGTTTCAACTTTGACAACTCAGCTACAACTTCGCCTTTGACCAGCCGAAACCCTACCCCTTTTTGTTGTCTTGAACTTCGGACAGCATTTTTAACACTCGGTAACAACTTCGCCTTTGATTAGCCGAAACTACACCTTTTGTTATCCTGAACTTCGGATAGCGAAACTCTGACAACTTAGTAACAACTTCGCCTTTGAACAGCTGAAACCCCACCGACTCTGATCAGAGTCTTATAGTCTTTATATTCTTTCTTACTTTTCTTTTCACTTCTGGCCAGGCCAGAAGTCCTTTTTTTTCATTTAAACTTTCGAATTAGATACGAATCGAATTAGTACGCTCTCGAAAGGATAGTGAGCTCTTAACTAAGTTATCACTATCTACGACATCATCGAATTTTCATTTCTAACTTCACCTTTTTAAATTCTTCGAATCAGATACGAGTTAGTACGCTCTCGAAGTAAGCTCTTAACTAAGTTATCACTACCTCTTAACCGAACGACTTCCGACTCTACTCTAAATTCGCCTCCGAACATTCTAAACTTTTTCTTTCCTACTTTCTTTCACTTCTAGCCAGGCTAGAAGTTCCTTTTTCATTTAGATTCTTTGAATCAGATACGAATTAGTATACCCTCGAAGTGAACTCTTAGCTAAGATATCACTATCGCCTACAACGTTACCTCTTAATATTCGCTTTCAACTTTATTCTAAACTTTTTTAGACCTATACTCTTTTTCATTCGAATTCGAATTAGATACGAATCAGTACGCTCTTAAAGTAAGCTCTTAATTAAGTTATCACTATCACCCTTAACGTTACCTCTCGACCGAACAACCTCTGACTTAACTCTGAATTCGCCTTCAACTTTTAAACTTTTTCTAATTTTACTCTAAACTTTTAAACTTTTTAAACTTCTAAACTTTTTCTAACCTACTAGACAGATCGGACCACACTCTTTTAGCAAACGCGAATACTAGCTTTTGATATTAAAGGATTAGAAACGAAGTCTCTTTACAAGCATCTACAAACTAGGTCGGTTACAATTCAGAACCGACATCTCGTCTCGCTTAGACATTATAATAAACAAAGCATCTTCGAACTCAGGTTAACTACGATTTAGACCCTAATCTACCTTTTCGCTTATAACAAATACAACAAATGCAACACTTACACCATCTTAATTCGACCCTGAACAACAAGAGACAGAAGACTTAAGACAAGTCTTTTTTAAGAGAGAGGGATGTAACGGCATGCCGTCCTATATAGCCGATATTACGTAGCATATGCTATATATATTAGCTTTCGGTAGTTGTTGTTTTGCATTATCTAATTTAGAAAGGTTACGTACGTCCGTACGTCCGTCTAGACTTTCAGACGTACTTCGTAGAGTTCAGGCTTTTGTATTAGCCGACGTATGTCGTTGTTCAGTTTCGTACCCCTTTTTGTCGTCCGAACCTCTTATATATAACAGCCTACTCTCCTAGAGTCAGAAAAGGCCAGTTTAGCCTTTTCTTCCGTATCAGAGCCTAGTATTTACATACGTTATTCTACCAAACGCACTCTCATATGCCTCTTCTATAGTTGTGTATATTTCGTGCTATTACACTATCTCTCTTACTATTTAAGAGTTCTATATAGACTTCTTCTTTAATATTACTATATAAGAAGGTAGTTTTAACGTCTATTTGTTTGATCTCCTAGTTTAGAGTAGCAGCGATTATAAAGATAAGTTTATAGCTTATTAGCTTTATAATAGTAGTAAAGGTTTTATTAAAGTCGATGCCTTCTTCTTATTTAAAGCCGCGGACTACCTAGTAGGCCTTATACTAGGTAACCTAGCTTTTATTACCTATCTTAAGTTTATAAACCTATCTACCTATAAGGACCTTTTAGTTTACTAGTCTATCTACTACCTTTTAAGTGTTATTTTCCTTAATAGAGTCTACTTCCTTATCTTTAGCCTCTGTTTATTTCTTAGCTTTAGCGTAGGCGTAAGCTTATTTATATATTTACGGTTTAAAAACGTTATATTATACCTAGGCTAGTAGTACTACTATAAACTATAACTCGTCGATTAGCTAGCAGATAAGGACGAATAGTAGTAGGTTAGATAGGAGTACTAGTCGAAGGCTATAGTTATCTATATAGTCTACTATATTGTCTAGTAAGGTTCTAAGACTACTAAGGTTAGAGCTATCGTCGTCTATAGAGGGTTATAACCTTTAACGTATATATAACCTTAATACTCTTATAGTAGTAGGTATAGCTAGATTATAGTATATAACGATTATAGGCTTTAGTAGTAATAGTAGAGTAGGCGAGGGTGTTACTTCTTTATTTCGACGAAGTACTAGGATATTGTTTTCTAAATCGTTAGATAGCTTTATAAATCTAGAGCTTTTAAGCTTAGATAAAGGTAGTAAGTAGCCTAGTCTTAGATATACTTATAGTTTCTTTATTTAACCTCTTCCTTTTAGAGGTATAGGTCTTTAATCTTTTATCTCTTACTAGTATATTCTACTAGTAGTCTATAACTTATGTTTATAAGACTTCTTAATTAGCTTTATAACTACTTTAGTAGTATCTATAGCAGCTTTCTTAATTTTAAATATAGAGTTAGCTTTAAGGTTCTTACTTCGTTATTAATTAGAATCTACTTTATTAAGTCGTTAGTCTAGAGTAATCTTAGAGGTAGGGACTTTAGGTACTAGTTCTTTCTCTTATAGGTTAACTTATATTTTATTAATATAAATATTATTAGCTTAAACGATTTTCTTATTAGTAGTCTAGATCTACTTAATATAATCTCTTTTATAGTCTATTAAGCGTCTAGAAAAGGTTTAAGCCTCTTTAGGCTTACTCTTTTTAAGCTTATTTTTAAGAACTATATACTATAACCTTATAATTCTTAAATAATTAATATAAGGGTATAAGCTAGTAATAGCCTTAAAGAGGGAAATTTTAGTAGCTATATAAATATGTCTTTAGTAAAGATAGATAGAGGTTTATAATAATTTAAGCTAAAGGTAGTTAGTATAAAAGTTAAGATAATACCTTTTTATTATCTCTACTATCTATTATAAGGTTTAGTCTAGGCGTTTAGTAGCTCTATTTATCTTAGGATTATTTAAGATTATAGTTTTAAATATAATACCTTCTTTCTTAAAATATTTACTAAAGGTAGTACTAATATATTTACTCTTATTATTACTATAAATATAATAGATCTGTTATTTAGAGCGCTTATAAGTAGCTTTATATTTCTTAAAACAGGCTAATATATTACTTTTATATTTTATATTATAAGCTTCTACGTCTTTTATTTTATTATAGTAAAAGTATACCTAGTATTAAAAACTAAATAGTCTAGGTTTTAAGAGTTCTATAATATCTATATATACTAATTCTATAGAGTAACGTCTAAGCTCTATATAGCCTAAATAAGAAGCTAATTTTATATACTCTTCTATATAAGTAGTATAGGTATAGCCTTTTATATATATCTTTTTATCTATACTATAAGATCTTTTACAAAGTATCTTAATTACTTTATCGCTTATATATTCTAAGTAAGTATACTAAGTTATATTTACTAGCTTATTAGTGTAAGTAATCTAGGCTTTAGCTAATGTTTTAGAGTATAGGCGAGAGCGTAGTAGGAGCTTATATTAGCTTAGGAGTACTAGAAGTCCTTTATATCTTATAGGCTAAATTATAGTACTAGGAAGAGTTCCTAGTATTAATATCTAAAGGTTGCTTTTAATAGTAAGTTTATAGATATATAGGGTTTTAGTATTTAGTAGAGTCTAAATATGTCTATATATTTTCTATAAGTCTATTTAGAGTCTCTTATTTAGTAGTTATAAAAAAGAAAGAAGGTTAGCTTCTAGAGTAGAGTAGTAGAGTATATTAGAGAGTAATAGTATCTATAGTCTAGTTTCTATTTCTATAACTAACTTTACTATTCTTTTAGAGATAATAAGTAATTATATTCTACTAATACCTACTACTACTTATAGTTTATTAAGGTCTAGGAGCCCTAGATTTATAAAGAGTAACTTCTAGTAATAAATAGATTTAGAGTATCTACTATTAATAATCTATCTTTATAATAAGGATTTAGGCGTTAAGGCTCTTAGTACTTTAAGATTTAGTATAAGATATACTATCTAGGCCTAATAAGGAACAGAGTAGTAGTTAGCTTTATTATTTTAGTTAATAACTAATAGTCTTATAAATACTATAGTAGTAGTTTTAGTATTTTTATCTTTTAACTTTTTTTTCTAATTCTAGGTATTACTTTAGAGGCAAGGACGCTTCTTATGTTTAGTAGCTTTTATAACTACCTTATTAGCTATTTACTTATTATAAGCTAGCTTTAGATAAAGATGTTTCTTAATATAGTTTACTTCTAGATAATATATTTTACTATAGTATATATATTTTAGTGTTTTATTAGTTCTAGATTATTTATAAGCGAGTATATCTATTATTATATTATTAGTATCTGTAGTTATACGCTATTCCTCTTTTTAAACTACTACTATAAGTTTACTAATAGGTATAATATAGCTAGTATTATTAACGTAGTTATAAGTTTAGGCCTAATATCCTTTAAAAGTGTTATATATTAGAGTAAGACTGAATATATAGAGTTAGCTAAACTAAGGATTCTTAAGTTTAGTATCTAGTAAGATAAGTAAGAGCTTATAATCGATCTAGAAGAACTAAGAGTTATACTCTTAAATAGAGGCGAAGATATTAAGCTATAAGAATAAGAGTTTACTTATAAGTCGATTAAATTATACTAATTCTTTAAGACAAAATCTATTCTTAAGTTTTATAAGAAGTTATAGAATATTATTACTATCGTTCTTAATATAGTTCCTAGCTAGGAAGCTATACTTACTACGTATTATATAGGATCTAATATCTAAGAATTTAACTTATTCTTTATCTTTCTTTCTATATTCTTTCTTTTTAGCTACTATTAGCTCTAAGATAGTAGCTTATCTAAGACCTATAGCTTATACTACTAGGAGGGTATCTAGTCGCTACTTCTTATAAGTAATAAGCTACTTATAGTAGTAGTCTTTAATATAAAGGCTATTAATAACTTATCTTTCTTATTTAGTCTAGTTAGCTTTATTAAGCTCTTAAATATTATTCTAAGTTTAATTTTTAGTAGATATAATTAAGAAGAGCTAGGTAGGCTAAGAGTAGAAGAGGTAGGAGTAATAGGTAAAGGTTCTTTAGTATAGAGTCTAAAGATGTTTATAGGGCTTAGAGAAGGAAGAAGTTCGTTTTCTAATAAGGATAATTTAGTAGTATTAGAGCTAGTATTAGTTTTAGATTCGGTTTTAGATTCGGATTCTAGATTAGAGAGTATATAGTTAGAGTCTTTAAGTAGGTTATCTTTATAAAAGTATTTAAGATAAGTTTAAAGAAGGGTTTAAGTATAATAGAGAAAAAGATTAAGTCTAAAGTATAATATAAGTAAGTACTATTTTATCTTCTTTATTATTTAATAGGCTAAGAAGCGCCTTCTTAAAGCTACTCCTAGCCTTTCTCGACTTATCTTAAATTAGCTCTTAGTAATCTTCTAAGACTTTATTTCTTCTAATATATTTATTTTAAAATTTTTTCTTATATTAATATAATTTTATAAGCTATTTATATAGTATATTAAGAGGTTAGTATTTTTAACTTCTTTAAGGTTACTAAGTTTTTTACTACTAGAGAGCTATATAGGCTAGGTTTAGGAGTCGACCTAGTATTTTAGTACTTAGGTACCTTAGTACTTTTATTATAATATATATTAAGATAAATTAGAGGTAGTAATACTAGGTATAATAGATATAAGAGATCCTATTTTTAAATTATAATAACTTATATATCTATTAGTAGAATACGCTTATACTAGGTTAAGGAAATATTTAAGAACTTAGTAGTAATTTAATTAATAAGTCTAGAGTAGAATTCTAAGCTTATAACCTATTAAAAAGATAGTATAAGGTTTAATATAATTATATTGCTTAAGCAATTCTAGAGAGGAATTACTCTCTACTTATATATAAGAGGGTTTGGGAAGACCCACATCACGTGACAGGTACGGATGTTCAACAACTACTGTCTACCACCAAGCTGCCTTTTATCACAATTTCCTGGAAACGATACTAAAAAGTTCTGCAGCCCTCAATCTGGAAACGAAGGACTCTCAAGGCCGTACCCCTTTGCTTTCGGCCTGCGCTCCCGTCGAGTGGACAGAGCACAGAATCAAGACAGATGAGTGTATATCACGCCAACTGCTTCTTGCTGGTTCGATTATTGAAGCAGTAGATACTACTGGCTCAATACCTTTACACCTTGCCACGAAGTGTAGGCTCCTAGCAACTATAACTTTATTACTGGTCTATTACCGAACATAAAGGCTTTCCGCCACTTTATTACGCTTTACGCCATACTTCCACTGACACTAGACTCGCCTTGACAACAGCTTTTCTAGACGCTGGCGCAACCCCTCTCAACGTCGGTGAAAATGGCGAGTCGGCATTACATCTCCTCGCACCATGGTTGATCATGTTCAGTCTCTGGGGCGGTGACGAAGCTAAACAGTTCTACGTCAACAATTGGGTCCCCCAGAATGCTCATGTAGGCCCTCTCAAGGACTTTAAGGGCGTATATCAACGTGTTGTCGACAACGGGTGTGACAAAAATAGTCGGGATAAGTTTAGAAAAACTCCTCTCTTCTCATACGTCATGGAGATCAAGCAGTCCTTCCCTGGAGATCCGGGTGTGCTGCCAGCGAAGGAGGATTTTCGAAGATTGTTTGATGAAAATGATGTTTTTGCTGTTAATGATGATGGTGATACATTGTTACATGCTATTGCTGCTAGAGAGAATGATGGCGATGATAACAAAGAGCTCCCTACGGTATGGCTGTTTAGCGAGTTGGTGGCGAGGAGTGCGGACATAAGGAGAGAAAATAAGAAAGGAGTGGCCTCTTTGGACGTGTCGTGGTTTCACGGAAACCAGGCGATGTTGAGGTCATTATCTCTTTGGCGTCAACGGTTTGACTTTTGATATAATAGAGAAGAAATGCCTTTTCGGCTTTAAAAGTTGTAGTCTTTAAAAGATGGGCCAAGGAGGATACATACGGCATCCTGAATACACTAAAAAGTCGGATTGACTAAATCGTAAATAGGAAATCGTAAATCGTAAATCGTAAAATGTTACTTTCTATAAGTATAAAAGAGAATAATTTTTAATTTAAATTCCCTCTCTCTATATTTAGGTTAGATAGTCTTAACCATAGTAACTAGCTAATTAGAGAATAGAGAGGGATAATAAAATATATATTATATATATAGTAGTAACATTACCCCCTTACTATCGCCCTCTCGCTATCGTCTCCTTACTATTATATTACATTCTTTCTATTGTTTCTAGATAAATAAGGAAGAGAGGGAGAGAGGGAGAGAGAGAGAGAGGGGGGGGGGAGGGGATTGTTTACTACTTTTGCTAAACTCCCCTTACCTATACTAGGAAAAACTTTCCACTAAAATGTTTGCTCGCCCCCCCTCTCTCTCTCCCCCTCTCTCCCTCTCTCCCTCTTTTTATATTTATATAATATACTAAAGAAGGAAAGAGCAGCTAGAGAAGAAGTAGTAAAATGCTCTCCTACCCCTTTTTTAATAAAGGGCTTAGATAATATAATTATTAAGTTCTACTTTAGCTCGACTTTACGATTTACGATTTACGATTTGCGATTTGCGATTTAGTCGATTCCGACTTTTTGGTATATCCAGGACGCCCTAATACATGGATCTCAATACCTAAGACAACTGCTATATCGATTCATTCTCTATCAAATAGCAATTCGTAAGCATGTTTCGATATAAAATCATCTCCCAGATAGCTCGATTCAAATGAGACTCGTATTCCCTGATTTTTTCGACGAGAGAGCCGAGTTTTCTTCTATAGTCACCTTTTTATCTACCCCTTCGAGGTTTTTTTTAAGCATTTCAATGGTGCTGTTGAAGGATTTGTTATTTGAACATAATAAATGTATGAGAATTAGATAAGACTTGACTGTTCAAAACACCCTCGTAGTAGACAAGAAAGGCTGCAGTGAATAGCTCGTTTGTGCTACACCTTCTAGATATCACCCAAATACTTTAGGAAAATCGAACTTCATTGTTCCACGCTATCTAGGTAAATATTAAATTGTCCTAAGTTTTTCGATTAATTACTCTGCATTACCCTAAAACGTTAAGACAATGAGCTAGGCAGGCAGGTACGAACCTGAAGTATTTGCTGCCGATTTTATTGTCTACCGCGAGCCACCTAGTTTTCTGGATCCATTCTACACCCATTCTTATTGAAAAACAAAACTCTAATCCCATCTATAACCATCAAACAGACAGCGGATATTAAGAAACACCTGTCCCCCAGCCCCAATATATATCACTACTTTACTACAAACCCACAACCTACAACCCACTCTAAATACCGCTCCCACCATCCAAAACCCTAAGTCCGAACCCCACCTCCCCAACCAATTCCTTAACTAACCCCACAATCCTCTTAACACTATGCCCAACCGCCCCCCTCGCAACCTCAATAACAGCAATAGCACGATACCCATCTTCATTTACATTTTGTAGATTCAGAGTATCCATTAATTCCGCATTTAGACTTTGTTCTTCTCCTTCTATATTAGTGACAAGTCTCGCGGGAATATTCTCAGACTCGAATAAACCCACAATGCGCGGTAAAGCCGAGCCATTGGCGATCGAGGCGGAGAGGAGGGTGAAGAGGGATATTAGGTGGTGGGATGTTGTTAATGGGGATGAGGTTTCGGTTCGATTGCTTGTGTAGGCTTGGAGCCAGGTTGGGGGGGTGGAGGGAGTCGCTGTCAGGGTCGATGCGGCGTAGGAAATTATTGTGAGGTAATTTGTAATGCTGATTAGTGAGTTAGTTAGCTTCAAGAATTGGCTGCTTGATTAGAGGGGTGCAAAGGACCTTTTCTGGGGTTTGGCTCGAGAAGGAGGCACTGCTCTCCCGCACCTTGTTTACTTTTGATTCTACGAACCAGTCTAGAACAATTGAAAAGGTTATTCGAGAAGATTTAGAGGAATTTGAAATTTGACTTCTTGATTCTTCTAAGTCATCTCGGACAATAAATTCGATTGTTCTAACTTGTCTCGCTTGACATTGGGTTAAGTTGGTGCCAGAGAGCAATGACTAGACATCTTACAACCCTCCACGTTGAAGAATCGCCTGTCACAAACGAAGGAAGTCCGGGAAATTTCAACATACCTTTGCACCTCATCAACGATTCCCTCATAAGCTTTCCTCGGAAACTCCCCACCCAACCTCGGTTCCCAAGCAATAAACACCAAGTTAGCCCTCATCCCATCCAACAACCTAATAAGAGCACCCAATAACCTCCGGTTCTCCTTCTCTAGCATCCCAGCATGGTTTTGTAATAAGCCACCTCTTTCACCAACTCCTCCCTCCTCTCCTTCCGGTTCTCCTTGGAGTTTCAACTCGACCAAAGAACTGACAGAACTAAAATAATTGGCCAACAAAAATAGACTGCCACCGAGATCTCTTCTCAATGCCGATGCTTCTGTGATAGGAACTGGGAAGACCGTCCAGAAGTAACCGATAAGAACACCTGCTCCTACGACGAGCAGACGATAGGGTGCTAGTTGGTAAATGGGATAGAATGGTTGACCTGTAGATGTAGATCTGGCAATACCGATAACGCGAGTTTGCAATTCATACCCTATCCCCCATCAGTAAACCATCCCATAACCCAAAAAAACAAAAGAGGAGAGGAAGAAACAAACCAATAATCAAAACATGAGTCAAAGCCCCCGCAACAAACGCACTCAAAAACCTCGGATTCCGCGCCGCCAGGTAAAAATAAAGCATCATAAACACAAAGAAAACAGGTATAATCCCCGCCGTCTTCTCATCCACAATATACCAATTTATAAACGCGCCTATCATGCCAAGTAACGTAAAGGTCAAATTTCCGAAAAGATTGAAGATTGTCGTTCCGGTGGTGGGAGACATGCCGATGGATATCATTACTAGACACCAGACTACTCTCTGTTTGACGAAGAATACGCGGGTGTCTTTTAGGTAGGCTAGGATAGCTATACTCATTACTGCTATGGAGACGCGGAAGCCGAATTTTACGGCTGGGGAGCCGAAGAATTTGGGGATGAGGCGGATGTGGTTTCCGAACTTTTGTAGGGTGTTCTTTGGAGGGAGATGTTCGGGGTCGCGGGGTGCTTGGAAGGAGTCTCCGAGTTGGATGATTCGATCTGTACCTGTAGGATCATGAATGTTTTCGGAAGATAGCTCTGAGCCATTGACGAGACCTTTGAGCCATTTCGTTATTGTTTTGACAGGAGGGAGGATGAATCGCTTCTTAGTCATGGTGCCATCTTGGACTTTGGTGTCTGCGAAGCGAACAGCTGCTAGGATGGCTTTGGAGACGGAATAGAGAAGGTATTCCATATAAAGAATGATATGAAGTCTTGCTGTTGCTAGTGCCTCTCGGGATGTTTGTGTAGGGTCGAATTCTAGTTTTGAATGGGGTGCTTGTGAGGAGCGTTTCGAGGCGGACTGGAAGACTGAATCGAGACCTCTTTGCTGTGCCCAGGAGTGGAGATCTGTTGATCTTTGCTTTCGAAATTCCTCGATGCGTTGTTCCAATTGATCCCCGAACAGAACACTTGCTTCCTCATTCGCTGCCCCCTTTTCCGGATCCTCGGTTGCTTTCTTCTTCGGTTCTGGTATCAGTTTTAGCTTCACAAGAACGTGAACAAGACTTTCATCAAGGAGTTGAGCCATGTTCTCAAACGATCCCCTCGTATCCCCTATCAGTTCCAACCACTCTTGCTGTTCCACATCCAGAGTTTCCTGTGATAATTCGTTCGCGTTGGCGGCGGCTGTTTTTCTGACTTCTTGTCTCCAATCGTGCATTCGTTCAGAAATATCGGCAATGGTGGAAAGTCCACAAATAGGAATCATGATTCTCCGAATGATGCTATGAAGTTCGTGGATATCCTTTCCCCGTAAATGACCAAAAGCAGTCTCTCTCTTCGCAAATACGACGTCCTCTTTGAGTTTGGCACCGAGCACGAGTAGACCAGTTGATGCGACTTTCAATGCTGCAAGTCTTTCACCATAGACATTGCTACTGTCTGGAGTTGGTTCCCCATCTTTGGGAAGTGGGTGTTCGCTAATGGTAACGGGTCTACATAATTTTGAAGTTTCCAACCCTTCGACGAAGGCAATTTGCTTCTTCAGCAAGCCCCGACAGCTTTGAAAGAAACCCGTGGTCTCTGCGAAAAAGACTTTTCGTGAGGAGACCGGGATGACAAGTAAACACACGGCAGTCGAAATAGCCTGGCCAGTCAAGAAGGCGTACAGTAGCTCCTTCACAAACAGCTGGCTTCCAATGAGTGAGTACTGATTGGGACCATATGTGAACCCAACCATGACGAAAACTGTGTACTGGATAGATGGAACGTAAAGTACTGGCCTAGCTGCTCTCAGGGTATTAATGAAGAAGATGTTGAGAAGCAGAAAGATTGCATTGACAACAGAAGCAGATGAGTTGTATCCTCGAGCTACCTCGGGTGCTGCGCCAGCGGGTACGGTACTCTCACGAGCTTTGATGCCAGCGTATTGACCTAGAAGAACCATAGACGCTGCCAGACATGTTAAAAACTAGAGGGTGGATATTAGTCCAGCTACAATTATCAAAAAGGGGTTCTATGAATTGAAATCTTGAAAGCCAACAACCAAAAACGAATCGAGAACATACAACAGTAACAAACAAATTCATCAAAAACTTCCCCCTTGGCAAAATCGGCACCGTAGTAATCGAAATAATCACAATCAAATACCCAAAATTCAGATAAACCGCCGCAACAGCATGGATCTGGTAAATCGCCATACTGATCGCCGCAGCCAAAGCGGGCTTAATCATTATCATCGCCACAAACCCATTGATCCCGATTTTGGTCCATATCCGCTTCAGCAAAGATGGCTTTCCTGGTGTTGGTGTTGTTTCTGTGAGGTTGGTTGGAGGCACGTCTTTTTGGGTGGAGGTGCTGGCTAGAGGACTGTTGGGTGATGGGATGGAAGTCTGTGAAGAGCTTGAGATTCTTTCTGCTTCATTGTTTGTGGTGTGATTGGGAGAGGGACTGGGTTTAGACATTTTGTCTCAATATTGGATCTTGTAGAGACAAGGCTGAGAAGAATTAATTATGGCGGAGTGGTGTAATTGCCATCCCTGAGGTCTACCGCTGCATTGGACAAATAATTGCAAATCCGACGCGTGAAAGATTACAACTCGAGAGAGAGATCTCCAAATCAAGTCAAATTGAAACAAGAATGAAGCTTTGGATGAAGGGGAGAGAGCGACACAAGACATACATCTCTATGATAGAAAATGAAATGAACTGGCCCGCTGTCAGCACAGGGCTGATGACTGTGCAGCGTAAGGTTCCTGCGAGTACTTCGTGCAACAAAAATAATCCAAACAAACACCGAAAAGACAGACAGACCACTTTTACCCCTAGGTAAATTTCAGAATCCAAAGTCTAAAAACAGAAGAATCCTCCAAGAAGTTCACACGGGGATAACCGACTCCTACCTACTCCCGCCATTTAACAACCTAAGGGGCTAAATATACTGCCCGGCCCATCCTACCCCACTAAACACGCTCTTCCAACCAAAGGAAAATGAAAACGAACACCTCTAGATCTTCACGAGCATCAGAGAATAAACTTACTCCGTACTCGTACAAGGGAATTTCAGTACCGAGCCCCAATTATTTCCTCGACATAATCCTCCAAAGTTCTAAAGTAGCTCGGTACCTCGGTCCAGGCATCATACGAGAATGCCACCATCTAATTGCCTAAGCTCCCAGGATTCACTCAAAAGCCAAGAGCCTTGGAATTAAAACACTAAACTGTAATATAACATCAACTACGCGTGGCTATCGATCGTCATCAGAACTTCATATGTCCGAATCGACTTGACTTGAATTGACTTGAACTGATTTGAATTGAACTAAGAAAGTACTATATAGAGTATATATCTACGTACAAGGAAGGCCCTTCCTTGTCTATCTATGTGTTTATTGTGACGAGAAGAGAAATTAAAGCTCGAGTATAAAGTCTAATCGCGTATCTGTTAAGAAAAATTGACATCAGTAGATAGATAGGTGATATTACAGCATACAACCCACCGTGATTCCAATCTACAAGTAAATCGTTCTCCGACTTTGGATGATTTTTCACTATATAAATGAAGTAGTCAAGGTGAGACGCGCTTTATTTTCGTGGCCAGTTTCTCTCTCGTAAACGAATTTATTATTATAAATGCCACGCGTTACAAACCCCATAGGTTCAAGGGTTATCTGAATTCGATATCAGGAAACTGTTTTCTGAAGTCGAGTGAGCAATGGGACAGAAGGGAAAGTGGCAAGTATAGAGGAACCACCACAAAATATTAATCAATAAAGTCATCTTTTCACACACAAAAAGCTTCAATTCAGGTATTTCACTCGCTTGATCCCATCCCACACTTCCCTCCATCATACAACCGTTAAAGCGTCAATCGCCAAAGTATATGCACCGCATCAATGGTGCCCCGTTGTAAACTGACCTATCAAACCAAGGAGAGGAAGGGAAGAGAAGACCCTTCAAGACAGAGAGCATCCGATATGAGACAAATGAACATACGCTCCCCTCCCCTAAGCCTCCTTCTGAGGGCATGAGTTAATAGCCAGAAGCACAAGCAAAAAGTTATGTCCTAAAATGACCCTGACCAGAAAGTAAAGTGTAAGAAGAAAGGAAGATGCCTCAAGAATCAAATATCCCACTGTCTACTCGCCCTTGGCCTTCTTCTTCCGGGAACTCTTTGGTTGGCTCTTTGGGGTCTCGGTTTGCTCCTCTGCCGCCTCTGTGCTCTTCTTGGTTGGTCGCTTGCGCTTCTTGTCTGGGCTAGGCTTCTCGACTTCTGGTGCAGCTACCTTGGCAGGGACAATAGAACTTGGAGGAACTATGGTCTCGGAAGCTGGAACTGGTGTCTCCTTGGCTCCCTTGCCTTTGCGGGTAGGTTTCGCCTTGGGAGTCTTGGGTAAAGCAGTAGGTGGTGGAGGGGTTAGCTCTCGTTCTGGCTCTCCCTCGGCGTCCTCATCATGAAGAGCTGTGGCACTAGCTTCGCCAGCAAGTTGGGCGTCGGCTGTGATCTCTCCAACATTGTTTTCCTCAGCATATGTTGCCGCGTCTTGGTCAGTCATATCCTTGGCCAAAAAGTTGCCTCGTCTATATGAGTGCATACGGGCGTTGTACAAGCGAAGGTTGTCCTTGTAGGCGTTGGTCCAGAGCTATCCCAATTAGTAAAGGTCAAGGAAGGATGGGAAAGGGAAGACAAACCTGCTTGTCATCGGCATTCATGGTTCCCCATCTTCTGGTACCCTCAGCGCTGACAGCTCCCTTTGCGAAATCTGGGCCAAGGTCATCGGAGATGATGGGTCGCGCAGTCTGCATGTAGAGGAAGAATGGTGTGAGAGGACGCTTTGGCGCGTTGGGATCATGTTGTCTCTTCTTGCGCTCCTTCTTGTCATTCGCGGGGTCACTGCCAGCAGCAGCGCCTGATTTGCCAGCCGGGCTAATAGCGCGTTGAAGGTCTCCAAGCAAAGCAGGATTGTCACCAAGCTTGCTCAAGCTGGAATCAATCTCTGCCGTGGTGGCATGGTCTCCGAGGACGGCGTTGGTGTGTTTGATGTAGGCGCTCGAGAGGGTTTGGATGGCATCTTGAAGAGTCGCGAGGCCGGTGACAACCTTTTCCCAAATTAGTGTCTGTTGTGCGAGATAATGGCTATCAATGTCAAGCTTCTGACGTTTGCGCGACGTTGGCATGGTATTGTTCCGACGCGCAAAGGAGTCAAACAATATAGAGATATAGCGCGTTTGTGGGGCAGACTTCAACTTTGAAGTCGCAGGCGTAAACAACACCGAGTCTGAATCGTGATGTTGTTCGCAGGTGGGATTCAGGGAATGCAAGGTGAGCAGATTCGGTGGTTGTTTAGGACGCGATGCGATGCGATGCGGGGGGGGGAGAATGTCGAGGGACGGCGGTATGATGCGATGCTGAGCGCGTCCCAGTAGGTGGTCGGGAAGAGTTCAGACAATTCTTTGCGCCGGCGCGTGGATGCTTGAGGTCTTTTGGGGAGGGGGGCGGACACGATGAGGAGGAATAGGAGAAGAGATGGGATGCGCTTACTGAGTCTCTGGTGCGAATGTAATCGTTGACATCGATGACAATCTGCGTGTTCTTTGGGGCCTCTTCGACCGGGGCTTTGGCTTTGGGCTTGGTCATCGTGTTGATGGGCGACGGGAGGTTCGTGGTGTTGTTTGGGCGGGTTGATGGATGATTTCCAGTGTGTTGGGGAGCCTAAAGGTTGGAGTGTGGGAGAGGAGGAGGAGAAGCTGAGGGCCGGTGGTTGGCCCGGGGGTGGTTGGGTGGTTCGCGTCGGGGCACGCTGGGCTGAATCAGCCGAGCGAGCGAGCGTCGGGAGGGTTTCATGGCCACGCTTAGTTTTTGCAGAGCCTGCACTGCAGGAGCGCTGGAGCACAAGCCAAATTTACGGGCCCTCTCACCACTAACGTACAGCCAACCGGACTGCACTGGACTGCACAAAATGGGACCACACTGGAGAGCACCGATACGGAGCATTGTTACGTACTGTGGTCACAATGATCGCTCCCCAAATCACGAATGGGTGCTAAAGAGCACTGTCAGAGCTCCGTCATCGCACTTGGAGCTCTTTTTTTTCGGGCGGCTGTTTGCGCGACGATTCGGGTCAAGTTGCAGGTTGGTGGCCGTGAATGTGCCTACAAATCAGGCTCATGTGCCCAAAGGTACCTTACGCCCGAGAGTCTAGGCTCTCGTCTCGGGATCGGGGTCCTTGGGCAGCCCGGATTATTGCACTTCCATTCCCTTCCGCAGGGATTTTGCAACCTTTTCGACTGCTGAATTGTTGTTGGCGCTAGAGCGATCGAGCTGCTGAGTTCACACGCTCTGAAGAGCCCAACTCTCTCCCCAAACAGCATTACAGGGGAATCGGGCGCCAACAGCGACAAGACCCTGCTGTAGCGTGCGGACTCGGTACAGATTTCGCCTTCTCTCCAGAAAAGCGGCGCTTGGTTTCCGCCCATCCAGGCCCCGATCTATTGTCTCATACGCCATATCGTGTCATGATGACTGCCGAAGAGTCCTCTGGCAGGACCACTGTTGAGGGGATCTTTCCCACACGATAGTGCTAGACAAGAGCGAGCTCACACCCAATTCCTCCTGGATTGCAGGAGGGTGTCGCCGCGGGCTCTTCATAGTGCCATGTTGGCACCCGGATATAGAGAACTGGTTCAAGATCAGGGATCCGGTTTAGTGATTAGTGATAGTGGAAATCGGCATTTCCCAGAGAGAGGCCTCTCATCTGTGTTCTGTCGCACAAGCTGCTCTGTGATGGGCGGGGGCTTTTTACTTTTCAGCTGAAGGTCGCAGATGGAGGAAGGTAGGGAGGTAGGCAGGTAGATACCCCGCACCACCTCTCCTCCCCAGCATGGATATGTAGGGAAGAGGGCAGGTGTGGCAGCTCTCTGTACTCTTGTTGGCTGAATCCCGTCGCCAGCTAGGTTCCTAGGTGAGATGCCTGGCCTGGGCACCTCCCGTCATGCCCCCAGGAGCTCCAGCTTTTCTTCTTCCCTCTTCGGTTTCTGTGTTGGGTTCCAGTGTGAGTGTGCCACAGTGTACCTCGTCACGGGTGGTTGAGCATGAGGATGCCTATCCGTGTGTTCCGTTCGGTAAAGTACCCTTAGCATTGCCCGCGCGTATCATTCAAGTCACCCCGAAACAACCATCCATACTACCTAGGTAGTAGAGGCCATTTGATGCTCTGTCTCGCGGTGGGCAGAAAAGAAAGTACTTCTTCGTCCCTGCCTATCTCGCCAGACTTTCAATTGCCCCAAATAAGGTATTTGGTTTAAATTGTACTTGCAACTTGAATTACTCTTTATCCTCGAAAAGATGGATATGGAAGATGATTCTCCTCGTCTTGTCAAACGTTGGATGATGATTGCCGGGTTTCCAACCAACTCACTGAACCACAAGCCAAGCAAAAGTCCAACACTCTGGTGCTGCCACTGCCCTGCCGCCGTAGATGTGTGAATAGGCTCTTGCTCCCTCCACAATAGTGAATCTTTCACATCAACACCAGCTTCTCTTCCAGCCCATCTCAGCTGAACCTGACACGGTTCTGTGGCATACCCCAACCCCTCCTTTTCTCCCTTTTCTTGCATCCTTCTCACTCACTCTGCCCCTCCTCCTCCTCACTTTCCAGCTCTCACTGGTTCACTGTCCTTGAAACGTCGTCTTGGCAACCCCCCATAGCCTTGGCGCACGACAAACTCAAGACCTCCCATCTCATCCCACCAACACTTCTCCTGAATCTACTCACAAAGCTCGAGAATAGCTTCAAAATCTCGCACCACAAAAAACAACCCCTACAACCGCAAAGATGCCGTCCTTTAGCGCATCCACGGCGATCATCACCATCGCCATCGTCCTCCTCCTTGCCAAACCAGCCCACGCCTTTGGAGCTGGTAACATTGGTTCCACCTCCAAGGTTGAAGGTCAAAACTGTAGGTGGAAATCTCATCTGCGACTTTCTAGCAGACGCTAAATTAATCAATCCAGGGCGTCATGGAGATATTGAAGATACCCTATTGAAGTTGATGATGGCAAGAGCCGCTGGCGGCAAGAAGTTCAGCAAGATGATGGTTTCCCGCGTTTACTTTGGAAATTGGCTTAGAGATTATTGTAAGTCATCCTCTTTTTAATCTATCATCGAGCACATGGGATGCTGGTAATCTAGCCTCTGATTGTCGATTCCTATTGGGGAATCCCCTATGGTACCTGGACAGCCTTGTGGCAGCTAGAAGCTATCGCGGGGTTATTTTACCCCTCATTTGAATGTCGCCCAAAGTCCGCCAGTCTCCGAGAATGACAATGATCTTGCCCACAATAACATCCATACACCATTCTTTATGTGTCGTTCAAAGCATTGTGCATTTCAATTCCAAAACAAGGCTAATTCATCTTCTCTGCAGCACAAGCAATCGATGTTGGTACCGTCAAATATGTCAGCGCTGAGGCTATCAGAATTCTTCTGTGGGTTTTGGGCTTCATGACTTTCGGATTTGGTACAAAGGAATTCGAAGTTACCTCGAGCCGTCTTGGATGTTACCGTCCAGAAGATCATATCGATAACCCAAAAGATTATGCCGATAACATCGACGCCACCCAATATGATAGAAGACTTCGTGGTCCGGTCGACGAACGTGTTGAGCTGGCTATTGACCCAGAGACCGGATTGAAGAACTATATCGCCAATGAGCGTGCTGGTATCATGACCTCTGCCCAGCATGTCAGAAAATTGTTCACAGATAGTATTCGCCTTGGCAGAAGCTACGGTAGAAGCAAGAACAAGGATGAATTATATGAAGCCCTTCGTTTGTTGGGTACCGGGCTCCATTGTCTTGAAGGCAGGTACATTCATTATCTAGATTGGAAACGAAGAACCTGCTAACAACTCCCAGATTGGTCTGCTCACAGCAACTATATTGAACTTGCTCTCATCGAAATGGGCGAGCGCGATGTCTTTCCTCATGTCGGTAGCAGAACCCAAATTCGTCTTCGAGGGGCCAGAAGTGAGGTTTACCCGGTAGTCACTGTAAGTAGTCACTCTCGAGCAAAATGACTTCGAATGGAAGTATGAAACTCTAACAATTTGCTATAGGGTACCTTTGGTGGTGTCGATTTCCTTCACTCTGTCTGCGGAGAACTTGACGACAAGGCTACCCAATCTGAGATTGAGAGTCTCGAAAACACAATGCAAGAAGGAGGAAACTCTGATACCAGCGCTCTCAAGAGCCTTTTGAGCTCCATCCCAAGTGGTATTTTCGGCGACAAAGACCCTGCTGGCAAGGCCGATGAACTTCAAGATAACGCCACGGCTGCTCAGATGAACCAAGTCCGAGTGTCCCCACGCGAGCCTGAGGAGTTCACACAACAAATGCTGGAGGTTCAACGCCAAATTTACCCAATTATCGAATGGCACGATGATATCATGCACACTATCCAAGAGGCCATCGCAGAAATCCCCGTCTTGCCAGAGTTGATTGAACAGGTCGAGGAGCAAATCAGCGTCTTCGTATTTTCTCTGCTTGCACCATTCGTTTTGCCAATCATTAGCCAGATCAAGACCGAGTTGAACACCGGTTCTTCCGAAATTATCCAAAGCAGTAAGGATAAGCAACTTATCGTCTTCAATGACCACAACTCTTCTGACCCCACTCACTCCATGTTGTCAAAGGATCATTTCTCAAACGTAAGTTGAACCACCGAAACCGCAATGGATATATACTTACTCTCAATAGATTCTCAACGAGGCAGGAGGAAAGATTGCTTCCCAAGTTCTTACTTGGGTTGTTCCACAATTGATGGCATGCTGGGATGATGGTAACATTGACGTGGACCGCACCATCAACCGTATTCTCAATGGTGTTTTCCATCACCCAGCTCTCCGCGAGCAAGGTGAGGATGGCGCTGTTGATGGAAGACGTCAAATGTTCAATGTTGTTGAGCAATGGTGGAATGGTATGGACAGACGCGAGCAAGAAGATTACCGGCGCAAGCTTACTCGAGATGGTGTCATGAATGGCGAGGTGCGTGTTTTCCGATTTCTTCTTCCCCCCTTGGGTTGTTCAAGGAGGGCCGATATACTGTTTCCTTCTTGGGCAACTTTGTTCCTCCTTTTACAGCCCTATTTCCTCATATTCCTCCAACAAACTTCTAGGAAGGGCAATACTGACTCCGAGATAATAGAACCATAAGGAAGGTGTTCATGATTCTGGTCACGGATGCGGAGGACCTATTAAAATGGCAAAGACGGGTGGTGGTTCAGGTGGACCTGCCGGTAACATTCTCGGAGGCATCGCTTCAGCTGTTTCCGGTGGAAAGTCAAGCGGAGGCGGAGGTCGCAACGATCAATTCGGAAAGTTTGCTGGAGAAGCAGCTGGTGGGGGAGCCATTGGAGGAATTGTCGGTGCTCTTGCTGGAGGAGTTCTAGGAGATGTTCTAGGTGATGATGGAGAGAAAACTACGTATGGATCTTCTGGCTATGATTCCCAAGGAGGTTATCAACAAAAGGTCACCCAGGTTTCTCACTCTGGAGGACAATACGGCCAAAATCAATATTCGGAAACTCAATATCAAGACGGATCTCGCAAAGAGGAATACTCGAGTTACAATCAGTCCGACAATAGCGGTTCAGGATATCAACAGCGAACTGAAACTCGTCCAAGCCATCACGGGGGCGGATATGAGCAGAGACAAGAGACTCAAACCTATGGCGAGCCTCAACAAAGCAGCTATGGTGGAGGATATGAGCAGAGACAAGAGACTCAAACTTATGGTGATCCATCACAAAACTATGGTGGAGGACGTAGAGGTAGCGGTGGACGACGAGGTAGCAATGAACGCCAAGAAGGGTTTGGTGGATATGGAGGAGGTGGCCGAAGAGAAGAAGAACAAGGTTATGGGGGAGGTCGTCAAGAAAACAGCTATGGGGGAGGAGAGCAAAGATATGGTGGAGGGGAGCAACAACAAGGATACGGAGGAGGTCGTCAAGAAGGCAGCTATGGTGGAGGGGAGCAACAACAGGGATACGGAGGAGGTCGTCAAGAGGGAGGTTACGGACAAGAACGCCGTAGTTCCCGAGAGCGTCGTGATGAGGACGAGAACCCAATTGCCGAAGGAATTTCCAACCTCGTCGGTGGATTCTTGGGCAAGAAAGATGACGATGATCGACGTGGAGGGCGTGAGGGAGGTGGTGGATGGTTCAACTAGATTTCACACCATTTTTGTGTGAGATTGGTGGGTGAGGGAGTTTGGGTTGTGGGTTGGTATGGCATTTGAATGAAAGGGTGTGGGGATTACGGTGGGAATATGGAAGATGCTTTGATGAGGTGATGAGGTGATGATAGCGATGGTATAAGGGTAAAAGTACGTAAAGTTGAACGATGAGTTTTATCTATATGTGTGTAGCCTTGATTGGTTGAGTCTTGGGGTGTGTGATGGGTTTGATTTTTTCTCTCTTTTGCTGAACTCTTTTTGTTGAGAAAGGCTTTGGGCTCTGTGAGAAAAGAGGATTCTTCCGAGTCAAGTCTTAACCATGTCTGTGATGCGAGAATTCTGAAGGTCGCGGTGGACGAAAAAAGTGGCAGCATAATTTAGCGACCCTCCCTGATAGATCGATAACAACAAGTCGTAAAAATATAACAAAAATATGTGTAGATGCGCAAGATGCTAGTTTACTCCTTCCTAGAGTGTTAGAAGTGACTTCGTGCAACACCTGGACCAGTTCTTTTTTTAACCACCTGGCTTCAGTAAAAACACTCACTATATTCGCTCATCTCGATGGCCCCATGGGTGGATCAGCACATTCGATGCAAGCAGACCTTCTATCTAGAAAACATTGTCATCGCGGAAGAACTGAACAAATTTCTTCTTAAACATCTCAATACATTAGTTAAAATATTCAACTCAAGTCAAATTTTGAGTATGATGCTGAGGGGCCAACTTGGGGTCATTTGTTTGAGTCCATTTTACAAGATTACGCAAGCTGGTTGTAGAACCCAAAGTATGGCCTTACTCTCTGGACTATTCCGACACGGACACATCGGAGGAGGCTCAGTTGGCTTATAAGGAGTTGGAGGAGAACCTAAAACTTCGTCTGTTTGCATATGCGTATATCAGTGACAAGTACGGCAGTTTGTATGGTGATAGAGATAAGACCCTCGCACCGTTCAAAGGGGGTGCTGATCAACGAATCTATGGTTCTCTTATGCAACTCGTTGACACAAATCATTTGGGAATAGCTTGAGTGCGTAGTCTCAACAGCGTTGGTATGTAACGGCAAAGTTAATGATGACCTCCCTTATTCATGGTTCTTATTATCTATGACTTGCTGCGTACGTTTCCAAGCCAATTACAACCCTAGCTTTTCCTTTTCGTACTATTAGTACCGTCTGTCATAGAAAGATACATTCGAGGTCAAACGATATTTCCGCCCATTTCGAAAGAATATATCCTTACATCCTTCAAAGCCTCCACTCAAAAACGAGAACTTTCTTCCTCCCACCTCCCTTCTTCTCAGGCCACTCCTGAAAGTCCTCATCGCCATTAATTCTCACAAAGCTATCAAAGCTAGAAATAATAGTTCTACTAGCAACGTTGTCTTCTGCGACTCTCACAAACACAGTCTGAACACCCTCTTCTGCCCGCCCCCAATCAATGAGCGCCTGCACTGCGGGCTTGATAATGCCTTTCCCCCTCCAATCCGGATGACGGTAATATCCCAAATCGACATCCCTTACCACCTTGACCTCAGCATCGACCTTCTGCTCCCCCAATTCGGATTGTGATGGTTTTTCTCGTGGGCCCAAACTCACTGCTCCTATCATCTCCCCACTCTCTGGGTCGTCTGTACGCAAAACAGTGAGTGGTAAATCCGCTTTGCCAGTGGTTTGCTGCTCGATCTACCATTTAGAGTGGGCGAGGGTGTAGGGTTTCGGGGGCGAAATGAGGGAGTTATTTAGAGATTCTATTGACATTGTTTTCTGATGTGGTTCCGCATCGCTCATTCTCATCTCGGTGAGAAAGATAGGAACTTGTGAACGAGTTTTCAACTCAATGTAGGGAGCTCCCGTTGATGTGTGTTGGAGTACAAAACTCGGAGTGGGGGTGGGGGTTGGTGTTGCCATAATAATCAGATAGAAGCTGT
Source organism: Hymenoscyphus infarciens (assembly GCA_001414345.1). Lineage (NCBI taxonomy): Eukaryota > Fungi > Ascomycota > Leotiomycetes > Helotiales > Helotiaceae > Hymenoscyphus > Hymenoscyphus infarciens. Next base: position 53,657 of record LLCB01000231.1, on the reverse strand, counting down.
GATGTTGGATAGTGATACGAGAAATGGGAGACTGGAAAACTATTTATCAGTTCACGTTGTGGAGTTGCCAGCCGCTCATCGGGGTGGGCCAGAGTCGTGAGCACCGAACGGAGTTCAATTGCCCGTTTAGAATAGCTTACGAAGATGAAGGTAAACATGTCAAAGCATGTTGTACAAAGGAGTCAATAATGGCTCCAAATTTGTGTGGGGGTCTCTCTCTCTCTCTCTCTCTTTTTGAGAGTGATTACCCGTAGCCAAAAAAGCTGCTTTCCGCCTTTAAACTCTTCGGTTATACCCCCTGACCATCAGGACTTGCTTGAAATAGCCAATTTAGCTATACAACAAACGGTCACTTGTAATAAGCGAACTCCGACTAATATCAATTTTAGGCCTAAAAAAAATTAGCATCCACACTAGCCCTTACAAAATGACGAGGTTACTATTCTTCTCAACTTCAATTTCAGATATAATCCTTAGTTTCCTTCTTATACTAATCCTAAAACTTAAAAGTAAGCTCTACGCCTCTCTCTCTTTTTAGTCTTTAAACTCTTAAGAATATCCTTCTTTGGACTCGGGTGCCATCTCCCTTATAGTATACCAAAACTCCCCCCCCTCTTCTACTTTCACCTCTCGACTCAGTCCAGCCCACACTCTGGTATAAGCGCCAAACTTGGGCTCATACATAAACGGTGAGCACAAAACTTTCATCAAAGGTACTTTATTCCAGCCATCTGTTCTCAAAGTCCCTGGGGTTTGCGTAATGCATACTACATTGTCTTTGCGTGTTCGTTTATCGAATTCCGAAGCTAGAAACCAATTTCCGGCTTTGGAGGCTGGCGTAGTTTCGTACTTTGTCTTTCGAACCTGTTGCCAGTTCTGAGAGCTCAATACCACCTGGTGACGCATTGGTTTCAATGATTCCGGAGTATGTGAAGATTACCCGCTTACTGGCTTCAGGCGAGGATTTTGCTGTTTTGATAATAGTGGGAGGTAGAAGTTTGATTAGGAAGAAAAGCCCTAGACAATTGGTGCTCATGTGTAGTTCTTTTCCATAGGCTCTGGTACTCTCAGCGGGAACCTAGCTTTTTGAAAACATTAGCACCTGTCGTATAGAGAGGTTGAAAATATAAGACTCTTCTAGAAAGAGGCAGCAGGAATCAGAGAAAGAAGAAGGTCACTTGTACTTTCTTATTAACTTATAACTCTTCTAAGTAGAGTTTATTATCTATTTACTAAGTCTTTATCTTCTTTCTAGAAACCGACTCTTTTTCTAAAACTTTCTTTTATAGCTTAAAAATAGACAAGTAAGAAATTCTAGTTCTTTTTATAACTTCTTCTATAGTTTAATAATAGTTATAAAGTTCTCTAATATTAACTCTTACTTTTAGTCTAACTAGAATATAAGATAGTAAAGAATTAAAAGAGAGTTATAAGAATAGTAAAATCATCTTTAAATCTAGAGAACTCTTATTATTAGAAGTATTATCTTTACTATTTTTTAAGTTTATAGAAATATTAGAATTATAGTTTAAGTTATAGTCTTATAAGTAGCTATGATTCTTATTATTTAAAGAAGAAAACTTATTATTACTTTTTAGAAAGTTAAAAGAATTTATACCTATAATAACAAATTTAAGTTTAAAAGTTAAACTAATTAAAGAATATAATATATATTTAATTTAATAAAAGTTAGTATTATAAGAGAATATTTAAAAAGTAGTATTACTAGTTTTTTATAAATCTACTAAAAAGCTAGTTATATTTTAAAGTTAGTAGTCTCTATACTAGTTTCTATACTTCCTCTATTAGTCTTATAGCTATTATAGTATAGGATTATTATAAAACTTAGTATTTTAAAAAAAAACAAGTAATAGTTTTAAGATATCTTTAGAAATAAGAAGATTCTTTAATAAAAGATTATCTTATTATATATAACTATTTATAGTCTATTATTATAAATTATATATTAGTATATAAGAAATAAAGTCTAGATAATATTTTAATAGAATAAGTACTATTAAATAAAGTAGTTATAATTAAAGAAGAATCTTTAAAAATAACTAAGTAGCTTAGAAGTTTCTTTATAATTATATAATTTATATTAACTATAGTAATAAGTAAGAATAGTATATAAAAGAAGAGTAAATCAACTACTAAATAAAAGTCTTTTACTTAACTTAGAATATAAAATTCAACTTTTTATTATATATCTTTACTATTAGTAATAAGTTTACCTCTAAGTAAATAAGCTAGATATTTTTTCTTTCTTTTATATACTAACTTTTAAACCTAGTTAACTTAGTTAAATAGATAGTTTTATTATATCTATTTTTCTAAATATTAAATAGACTTATATATCTCTACTAATACTAAAAACTAATAACTATACTCTATTATATTACTAAATTTAATAGCTTAGTTATTTTACTTTACTAAGACTATATTAGAGAAAAGTTATTATATATAGTAAAATATCTCTTTTAACTTCTACTAATACTCTTTGAGTTATCTACTAAGTCTACTACGTTTAGTACTTTTAAGTAAAATATTAAGATAGAAATTACTAGTATATCTTTTAAAAAGCTATCTTAAAGAAGTATAAGTACTATATTAGTTAGAATACTATATATATTCTTATTTAATCTTAAATATATCTTAAATCTATTATAACTTAATTAGTTACTCTAGTTTATTAAGAAGAAGTTTACTACTTTATAACTAGTAGAAGAGAAGAGAGAGATTAAGAAGGTTATTAAAGCTATTAACTAGTTATTAGTTATTACTAGTATCAAGGTTTTAAAAACTATATTAAAGATATAGTTTACTCTCTTAGAAGAGACTTAGACGCTTTATACTAAGATTATTATAAGTAATCTCTTTCTTAGTTAATAAGGTTTTACTTAGAGTCTAGACTAATACTTGAATAGTTTTTATATAGTATTATAGTTAGTAGAACCTTTGTCTAAACCTAGGTTTAGAATTCTTTTAAGACTTATTTAAAGAGTTTATAAGCGTCTCTTACTAAGTCTATTATAAGTAGCTACTAAGATAAGAAGCGTTCTTATAAGAAAGAGGAGAATAAGCCGATTTAAGCTTTATATAGCCTTAAAAGAGAGAAGAAGAAGAAGTTAGAGAGTAGAGAGAGTAGAGAGGCTCTAGCTTAGAGAAGAGTTTTAATAGACTTTATTCTAGTAGTAACTTAGTTCTAGTTCTTTATTTTATTAACTTTAAATATTCTTACTAGTTAGTATTTTATATTAGGTTTATATTATAAGTTCTTTATTAAAAGTAACTAGAATTAAAAAATATTACTAGAGTTATTTAAAACTAACTTTTTATTCTTTTTAACTAATTTTTATCTAATTTCTATATATTAATCTATTTAGAGACAAGTTAAAATAATATTAGTTTATCTAAATAATTAATATAAAAGTCTTTTAAATAATATAGTAAATCTTAAAAATTATTTATAGACTATTATATAAAGTTTAAATTAACTCTAATCTATTTTACTTAGTATTATAGTTATTTTTATAAAGTCTACTACTAAGTAGTTCTTATATCTCTTTATAATAGCACGAAGTATATATTACTATAGAAGAGGAATATAGAAGTACGTTTAATAGAATAATATATATAAATACTAGGCTCTAATATAGAAGAAAAGGCTAAACGAGCCTTTTCTAACTCTAGAAGAGTAGGCTACTATATATAAGAGGTTTAGATAATATAAAAGAGTTCGAAACTAAACAACGATATACGTCGGCTAATATAAAAGCCTAAACTCTACGAGATACGTCTAAAAGCTCGGACGTATATAATCTTCCTAAAATAGATAATATAAAACAATAGCTAAAACAACTATAGCTGAAACCTTATATATAGTAGATACTCCTAGCTATCTAGAATAGCTAGATAATAGGCTATTATACTCTTAATCTTATATACTTTAAATAATATCTAATAATAGCTCTAAGACTTCTTATTCTAGTAAAGAGATATCTAAGTCTTTTAATAGTATATTAGAGATAAAAATATTATAAATTAATAACTCTTTAAAAGTTATAATTAATAAAAATATCTTATATATTCTAAAATCTTAAAAGGTCTTATCTACTATTTAGTAAGCTTTTAGCTAAGACGATTTATTTTAAAAAGTATTATTTTAGAAAAGACTTTATTCTAGTTAAAAGCTCTTTAGTACTAATTCATATTCTCTTCTACTCTCTACTAATCTTTACTTATATTATATTTAGCTATAATCTAAGCTAAGTATATATATTAAGCTACTTTTACTACTTTATTATAGTTAAGTTGTTTCTAAGAAATAGAAGTTTTAAAGGTATTTTAATTCTATAATATTCTTAGATTAAGTCTAAACTTAAGTTAATAAAAGATTCTACTAATAGATAAATTCTTTATATTCTATTTATTAAGAATATTAATTCACTCTAGTTATCTTAATAGTAACTTATAAAAGGTCTTAGTCTTCTAATTAAAATATTTGTTTATAATCTCTATCTATCTATCTATTCTAAAAAGCGAATATAAATTAAGACTCTTTATTAAAGATAATTAGTTTAGAGTAGTAACTAAAAAAGTAGATCTATTATATAAAAAGTTTAACTAGTCTTTTAAAGTTTATAATAGAATAATAGAGTATAATTTTTTTTTAAAAAAATAGTTAATAAATACTAAAATAGTATTAAATCTATACTTATTTCTTAAAAATAATTTAAAACCTATATATAAGTATTATATAAAATAGTTAAATACTAGTAAGAGATAAAATAATCTTTATTATTTAGTTTATTAAAAATAAAAGTATTTATAGACTTATTATATACTCTCTATAGTTTAAACCTATTCTAATCTAATAATAGACTAGTACTAATAACTAGTATATCTTTTTAATACTTATATAAGTACTAGATACTTAGTTATAGACTTCTTAGATTAGTTTTATATAAAGTTTAGTATTTCTTTAAATATAAAGCTATTTTTTATATAAGAAGAAATTATCTAGTAAAAGAGAGTATTCTTTTATAAGTTTATTATATTTTTTAAAAAATAATTATAAGTTATTTTTTCTTATATTTAAACTTATCTTTAGAATAATATCTAATTAAATTATAATTAAAGATATAGTTTACTTTCGTAAAAAAGTTTAATTTAAAAGTCTAGTCTAGTTAGTCTTAAAAGAGTATATAAGTAGTTATATAATTTAACTTAATCTTATATTTAGATATCTTTTTTATATTAGATTAGTATATCTACTTTTTAATTTTTCTTCTTAGATATAAATTAGATTTAAAAATTAAAATCTAATAGAAACTCTTTTTATTATACTTACTTAGCTATAAGTAGCTTAGTTATTATAAAGTATTTTAATAATTAGTAATCTAAATAAATATTAATATACTTTTAATAAGATATAAATTTAAGTTACTATTTCCTAAATACTTCTATAATAGTAAATACTTCTTTATTATAGAATTCTTAATTTAATTTATATCTAACTAGTATAGAAGCGTAAAACTTTATAAAGTACTAAAAACTATTATATTATTATAAGAATATATCTACTATTACTCTATTTAAAGAATCTATTTTTAGTTTTATATTATAATTAAGATTAAAGTAATATAGAGATTAGACTATAAGTAAATAAGTCTTTAATCTTTTAAAAGCTTTTTTATATTTAGATATTTACTAAAATAGTTTTAAAAGATATATTATTATAGTTAAAAGTTTAGTAATTTTACTAAAATTCTATAAAACTTTTAATAAGACTTTATACTTAATATAATAGTAGATTAAACCTAGTTTTATAATAGTTCTACTTTTTTAAAATTAACTTTAAGATCTTTAGTAGTTAAGATATATTTTTAGTATTTAACTTTAATAATATCTATCTAGAGTTCTACTTCTTAAAGCTAATTTAGTACTTTCTTAACTTATTTCTTATATTTTTTTATATTATCTAAAGAAATTAATATATTATCTAAGTAAGTAATATAGAAGTTATTTAAATAGTTATTTAAAACGTTATTTATATAATATTAATAAGTAATAAAGCTATTATAGAGTTTAAAAGAGAGAAGCTTATTATTCTATATACTATATCTAATCTTAAATATAGTTATCTTATCTAAGTTAAAGTCTATTTATATATATTAAAAAGCTTATTATCTATCTAACTAACTTATATATCTAACCTAGTAAAGATCTTAGCTATTCTTATTCTTAAAAGAAGTTTATTAAAATAAGAGATTAGATAAAAGTTATTTTAAATAAAATTATTAAGCTCTTAATACTTAATATAGATTTAAAGCTTATTACTATTAAGCTTTTTAATAAAAAGTACTAGAAAAGTAAAAAAGCTATTTCTATTAATAATAAATCTCTTATTTAAGTTATTTATAAAATACTCTTTTATTACTTATAGCTTTATAATTAAATATTAATATAAAGAGAAGTAAGAGATAAAAAGCTGTTTATTTAAAGTAATCTTATTATTTAATTCTTAATAAAAGAGAAGTTTATTTAAAGTTACTTTTAAGAATATATTATAGAATAAAAAGTAATACTTTAAGAGTTAAGAGCTTCTTAAACCTCTAGTCTTAGTATTATCTATAATAAAAGCTAATCTTTTATTACTAATCTAGTCTAATTTATAGATACTTATTATAAAGAACACTATATTAGATTATTTCATATTAAAATATAAAGTATTTATACTTATCTTACTAATAAAAGAGTTTAAGATCTAGTCTATTATCTAGTCTATTAGAGCTATACTAGTAATTTAAAGAAGCTTTAGACTAATATTAAAGATAAGAATAATAGAAGATAATACTATAAATTAAAGTAATAACTTAGCTAAGAGTCTACTATTTAATTATTATTTTTATTAATAAATAATATATTCTTTTCAAGTTATATTTAACTAGTAATTTAAATTAAGCTTTTAGTTTTAGCTAGAAGTTAAAGAAAGTAAGATTTTTATACTAAATTAAGAAGTAGATAAGTATTTAGCTAGCTAAGTAAGTTAATTCTTTACTAAGTTAAAAAGAACTTTAAAATATTTTAACTACTTACTATTATCAATTAAGTCTTATTATCTAAGATCTAGAATAATAAAAAGATAGTTATAAATATAATATCTATCTAAGTTTAGATATAGTTATATAAACTATATTACTTTACTTTTAATACTCTTAATATAACTATAAATAAAGACTATATAGTATAGTTTCTAAATTTATAACCTTATTAGTTAGAGTATTTATAAAGCTAAAAGTTAATTTAAAAATAAGTAATTATTTACTCTTATAACTACTAAAGCTTATATTTTAATACTATATCTATATATACTAAGAGTAGTATTTATAAGAAACTATTTTCCTCTTATAAGCTTAAAAAGATTAAGTTTTAATAGATTATATTTATATAAGCTTAGAAAGAAGTTTTTATCTAAGCTTTTTTATTTTTCTTCTAACTTAAGTTAAAGTTAAAGTACTTTTTAAAAGATTAAAAGTTTTTAGTTTAATTATCTTCTAGAGTTATCTCTTTAATACTAAGTAGTTAAAAGTAGTTAGTTTTATAATTCTAAGCTTACTATAATAGTAATATATTATAGTAATAAGAACTTAGTCTATACTTATAGTCTTTAGTCTTTTAATAAAAGTTATAGATTTAGATATATAAAAAGTATTTTAAATAATAAGAAAATATCTATATATAAGTAGTAGAAGTTTTAATATAAAGCTAGATAAAGATTAAAAGATATTTATCTTTTTAAATAAAGAACTTGTCTTAACTAGCTTAGCTATACTAGTTATATATAGTTTAGTATTTTAGTATTTTTCCTTATCTATATAATAGCCTATTATCTAGACTATTCTAAATAGCTAGAAGTATCGGCTATATATAAGGTTTTAGTAGTTATTATCTTATATTATCTATTTTAGAAAGGTTACGTAGGTTTAGGCTTTTATATTAGCCGACGTATATCGTTATTCAGTTTTAGACTCTTTTATATTATCTAAACCTCTTATATATAATAGCTTACTCTTCTAGAGTTAGAAGAGAGATAGTTTTTCCTTTTCTTCTATATTAGAGCCTAGTATTTACGTATATTATTCTACTAAACACACTCCTATATATCTCTTCTATAGTAGTAATAGTATAAATAATATCTCTTTAAGCTCTTATTACTTTTGTTTCGCTTAAGGCCTGAATTAGACTATTATAATAATATTCTTAAATAGCTAGGATTCTAGAGATCTCCTAGATAGCTAGTAATATTAGAGTTTAGTATCGGTTATAGATAGCTAGTAAAAATCGTATCTTATACGTTATAGGATTTAAATATACTAAGTATTTAGAATTCTAATAACTCTCTCTATATAGAGACTACTATATATAGATTTAGTAAATAAGTCGACTATTAATAAAAAGTCATCTAGAAGGCTTCTAAATCTAATCTTATCTCTCTCTCTTTTAAAACCGATATTATTAAAATATCGACTATTCTACTATAAGATGTTAAACTACCTTCTAGAGCTATCTCTCTTTCTAAAAGACATCTCTCTAAACCCTTTCTGAATTATACTTATATACTAAGACTTAGAAGATTCTAATAAAACGATAAGTAAGACTTCTTAAATATAGACGATATATAGACGAGATAGTAGTATAAAAACAAAGAATAAAATAATCGATTAGACGAGATAGATAAAATTATAAGCGAACTTTGAAGTTAATAACTAAATACTACCTCTGAACTCTTACTAATTCGACCTTTATTTATACTCTCCTTTACTTTTAAAGTCTAAATTTAAACCTCTTTTACTTATAAGCTTCTACTTCTAATATCTTTCTACTACTTCTCTTAAATCGGTTATAAATTAGTTAAAATACGCTTTCTATTAGAATAAAACTTAGAAGCAAACTCTTAGCTAAGTTATCGCTATTAATTCTAACTAAATATTATCTAACTCTACTCTAAACTTTTCCTTCGAAAATACCTCTACTAGCGAATATTTAAAAGACTATAGTTATAGACTAAGTCTCTGCTAGTATAAAGGTTAAAAGAAATAGAAGTAGAATTAGAAGAAGAATACGCTAAAGAAACTTTTACTAACTTCAAAAGGTTACTTTTCAAGTATAGCTATACTTAGAGAGATACTAGAATTATAACTTTACTAAGAAACTCTTTAGTTTAAAAGAATACCTCTATCTAGCTCTAAACTCCTTATAATATAATAGTAGATCATCGACTATAGAAGATAATAAATAAGTCTTTAAGTACCTTAATTTAAAATAGCTAAAGAGAACGAGGTAGTCTATAAGCCTAAGTAATATAGTTTTATACGACTAGATATCCGTACTTAGATAATACTATATCTATAACTATTCTTTTTATTATCTTAAACTTCAGATAGTAGTTTTAAATTTAGTATTAAGTCTTTTAACTAGCTAAAACTCTACCGACTCTTATAAAAGTCTTACTTTCTTTTTCTTCTAGCTAGGCTAGAAGTTTTATTCGAATTCGAATTAGATACGAATTAGTACGCTCTTAAAGTAAGCTCTTAACTAAGTTATTACTACCTCTTAACTAAATAACCTCTAACTCTACTCTAAATTTATCTTTAACTTTTAAACTTTTTCCGACGTATTAGATAGAATTAGACTATACTCTTTTAGTAAACGCTTACTTTAATATTAAAGGATTAGAAACGAAGTCTCTTTTATAAGTATCTACGAATTAGGTCGAGTATAATTTAGACCTAAAATTAATATCTTAATATCTCGTCTCGCTTATAATAAAGTTTAATAAATAAAGTATCTTTGAACTAGGTTAGCTACTAACTCTAATCTTCTCACTTATAATAAAATCAATAAATATAATAAATATTATAACACTTATACTATTCTAATTCGACTCTAAATAATAAGATAGATAGACTTAGAGACGAGTCTTTTTTAAGAGAGAGAGATATAATAGCCTATTACCTAGGCTATTCTAGATAGCTAGGAGTACCTGCTATATATAAGGTTTTAGTAGTTATTATCTTATATTATCTATTTTAGAAAGGTTATATAGGTTTAGGCTTTTATATTAGCCGACGTATATCGTTATTCAGTTTTAGACTCTTTTATATTATCTAAACCTCTTATATATAGTAGCCTACTCTTCTAGAGTTAGAAGAGAGATAGTTTTTCCTTTTCTTCTATATTAGAGCCTAGTATTTATATATGTTATTCTACTAAACGCACGCCTATATACCTCTTCTATAGTAGTATATATTTCGTACTATTATAATCTAGAGCTAGAAGCTCTACTACTATTTTAATAAAGTTATAGTTTTAATATTTCTTATTTATAATAATAGTATTTTAAAGCTAGAATATACTCTTTTCTTATATATAAAAGAATCTTTCTAAATCTAGTAACTTTTTAAATATAGCTATATTTAAAAGGTAACTTCTAAAGTTAGAAAAGGTTTCTCTAGTATAACTCTTTTCTCTTATCTATAAAGCTTAGAATATATTTTAAATATCTTCTCTTTTATAACTAGTTAAGAAATATAAATTAAGAAGTTTAATTATATCTTAATAATCTTATATAACCTATCTTAGGCTTATATTAAAGCTTTAAGTAGTTCTTAGTAAGTTTTATAGTTATTTCTTAAATAAGAGCTTTTTAAGTTAAAAGTATATAATAATAGTTAATATTTACTAAAAGTCTATTTTATATTAATATCTTCTATTATTTATAAATAAGTAATAGACTATTATTTAAAAGTTTAATCTTTTCTATTATCTTACTTTTTATTAGTTAGTAAGTCTTTTAAATACTTAGAAGTTATAAATAAGTAATTAATTATAAAGAAGAGAAAATATTAAAAGTAAGATTTCTTAACTAAAAAGAGTCTAGTATAAAGAGTAAGAAAGAGAAAGGATTATTAATAGATTAAGAAAGAGTTAGAGTCTAGTTATCTCCTAGTATAAGTCTCTAGAATTCTTCTATTATAGCTTCTAGCTATATAATTCTATTCTTACTTTCTTAGTTTTTAGCTTTCATAGCTTATATTATATCTTATATCTTATCTATATTAAAGAAATCTTATTAGTCTTTCTAAGATTAAAGAGCTATATGTTTACTCTTATTATTATAAGACTTCTTATTTTTTAGTATATAGTTATAAGTTATAAATCTTTTACATAGTTATTAACTAGTTTCTTTAAAGAGTTACTTAATACCTAGAAGTAGAGCTTAGAAGAGACCTAGAGTTACTTCTAGTTCTAATATATTATTAATAATAAAGAGATATTAAGAGAGTAATTAAGAAGTCTTTTAATAACTATTTATTATTAACTATTTAATTTATATATAACGTTTCTTATATAGCGAGAGGTATTAGAAGTCTTAGAAATACTTAGTATATTCTACTTCTATTAATATATTAAAAATATAATTTTACTAGCTATCTAATAGATACTAAACTCTAATACTATTAGCTATTTATAAGATCTTTAGTATTATAGCTATTTAAGCTTATAGTTAATCTAGTCTAAATCTAAGCTAAATCGAATTTAAATTAGAAGTAATAATATACTTAAATAAGATATTATAATAAGCTCTCTTTAGTAAAGAAGAATCTAGTCTTTTTATATAATAGTATAAAATATATATAACTATAAAAGAGAAATAGAGAAGTATCTTTAGTAGAATAAAGTATATAAATACTAGACTCTAATATAAAAGAAAAGACTAAATTAGTCTTTTATTATTCTAATTAGAGATATCTATATATAAGAGATTAGATAATATAAAAGTCTAATAATAATAATAACGAAGACTTTCTTAATATAAATAATACTAAATAATAAGACCTAAAAGCTAAATTTATAATACTTAAATCTTAATATCTTTAGTATATAAGTATTAGTAATTTATACTATTAGTCTACTCTTAGCGTATAATTATTAGTAGTTTAGAATTATAATAAGTAATAAAGTAGTCTAATAGAATAATAAAAACTCTTAGAATATCTAAGAACTTTTAGTTCTATTTAGTTATATAATAGATATAAAAGTAGATATATTAGATTTATTTAAAGAGCTATAATTATATAATCTTTATAAAATCTATATTAGAGCTATTTAGATAGAAATTTATAATACTTTTATTAAAAAAGTTATAGCTAAGTTTAGTATAGTTTTCTTTTTAAATATAAAAGTTAAGAAAGAGAGAAATACAAAAGTAGCTATATCTAGCTTAACTTAAGTATTATAATTATATAATAACTTTAAAGAAAACTTTTTTAGAATTAATAAAGTAACTCTAAAAGCCTTAAAATACGTTTAAATAACTATTAGACGGTTTAGAAAGAGACTAAAGTACTCTATAATTATATTAAATAATTATAATAGTAGTAGTAGTAGAGAAAAGAGAGGCTTATAAAGAGCTTCTATTTCTCTCTCTAAAGTACTAGTAACTAATAAAGATAGTATAATAAACTAAGAAGAGTAGAGTATAAGAGAATAGAAGAGAGTATTAGATTATATAAATATAATAGAAAAGAGCTTAATCTAAATAATACTTAACTTAATAATAAAGGAAAGAGGTATTAAAGTAATTATTAAAGTAGTAGGAAAAGTACTTAAATATAAGAGAACTAAGAAAAGAGAGAATAAGATAATTATATATAGAATCTTATAAGAGGAGCTTATTATTATAATTAAGAGAATAAGAGGAATAAAGAAGTATAGCTTAATATAGATAGAGAGAGTTAGAACTAGGAAACTATAAAGAGAGGTAGTAATTATATTATAAAGGGAATATATAGTACTAGTTAAATATATTAGAGAGATTATAGTCTAAGTAATAGAAATAAATAAAGAGAAGAATAAACTATTATTAAAAAAAGTAATTAAAGCTATAAATATAAGTAGATATAAGATAAGAGTAATAGTAACTTAAAAGCTTTAGAGTAAAGATATTATTATAAAGTTTAAAAAAGAGAAGTAGATAAAATATATATAAGATAATAGCTAAGTAAAGAAGGTATTTAAATAAGGAATAGTAGTAGTAGTAAGAACGTTTATAGTACTTATAAAAAAAGCTTTAATAAATATACTTAAAAATAGAAAGAGGAGTTATTATAAAGTATCTCTTAAGCCTCTAGTATAAAGATACTAAAGATTATATAATAAGAAAATAGATATAGAGAGTATTAAAGATAGAAAAGACTAGCTTAAAAGAACTATATCTTTAAAGTAGTAATAATAAAAGAAGTAAGAAGGCTATATATAAAAGAGATATTATAAGAGGTATAATACTTCTTATATAAAAGATATCTCTTAAAAGTAGTAGTATAGAGGTATTATAAGTATTAAAAGTAGAAGTATATAGTATACCTTTATAAATAAGATAAAAGATATACCTAGTATATATATAAGAAGTATAAAGAGAGTAAGAAAGAGTACTTTAGTAAAAAGAACTTAAAAGAATACTTAGTAAAGTATAGGAATTATAAAAGAAGATACTTAGTATTTATAAAAGAGTATTATATAAAAGAGTAATACTATAAGTAAGTAAGAGAATAATATCTTAATAAAATAACTATATTTATAAACTTATAAAAACTCTTAAAAAAGAGTAAAATAAGAATATCTTACTTATTTACTTTTAGCTAGAAAGAGAGTTTATAAAGCTTAAAAAAGAGGTAGAGATATAGATCTATACTAGAGAGGCTAATAGATATAAATAAAGTAGAATATATAAATAGTAGTAATCTAACCTAGTTCTTAAAGAGGCTAAGAAGCTCTCTTAGTATAATAAGAGATTTAACTAAGAAAGAAATAGAAGTAATCTAAACTCTACTTATAAGACTACTATAAGTATAATAGTATTATACTAGAATATAAGAAAGATACTAAAAGCCTTTAATATAGCTTTAAATTATAAAAAGGAATATAATATATTAGTAATCTAAAAACTAGTATAGAATAGTATAAGAGACTTCTCTAACTACTTCTTAAGCTTAAGATATAATATAATCTAGTTAAATAGAGTAGTAATACTCTTTATATATAAAAGATACTTAAAAGTAAGCTAGATATATATTATAAGTAAGAACTAGGTAAGTATAATAATAGAGAAGAGAGTAGATAAAATAATAGTCTACTTAGTTTATAACTTATAAATAGAGTAAATACTAATTAAGAATATACTCTAGTAAATAAGACTAAGAAGAGTACTTATAATAAGTAACCTAAATACTTACTACTCTTTATAAGATATATATAAGAGATATAATAAAAACATAGACCTTATTCTTAAACTTACTATATTATAGATACTAGAGAGAGATATACCTTATAGTAAAGCTATATAGAGAAGAGAGAGCTTTTATAACTTTATAATTAACCTTACCTTCTTTACTAAGAATATAGTAACCTAGTAAAAGTCTCTAAACTTACCTAGATTAACTTAACTTCTTATAATAAAAGTAGAAGAAGAGAGAAAGGTAGTATAAACGTCTAGATTTAGCTAGAGATTAATAAATAAGATCTTAGTTAAAGTAAAAGCCTCTTACTTAGAAATACTTATAATCTAAAATATATAAGAACTTAAGAGAGTAGTATAAAGACTTATAAAGAACCTTTAAAGAATAGTAAAAGCTTTAATATTACTTTAGAAGCTAGATAAAGAGAGAGTATAGCTTTAGTAGAATATAGAAGTTAAAAAAGTATTAAAGAAAGTAAGAAGATATAAAAGAACTTAGAAGAAGTACTAAATAGAAAGCTTAAAGTAGTAGCTTAATAATACTTTTTAGAAACTCTAAATAGTAAGTAGAAAGGTAAAGATAAAGAGCTAGAAAGAGGTACTAGTAGAGGTAGTAAAGAATAAAAGAAAACTCTAGATACTTAAGAAGTAGATATACCTTAAAAGATATATAAGACTAAAAGTACTAGTACTACTAATACTTACATTATTTAATAGAATAAAAGATAAGACCTATTAAGAGAAAGCTTATATTTTTATAAAAAAGTTCTTCTTAAAGTTAATAGCTAACTACTTAAGTATTTCTAATAAAGACTAGAATACTAAAAGCTTCTCTAAAAAGTACTTAATAAGCTAATATATAACTAAGAAGTATATTAAGATAGTTATAAGATTAATACTATAAAAAGTACTAGGATTTAATATACTAGTAAATAGCTTCTTAAAAGCTTATAATAAACTACTTTATAAAGTACTTATTATAATAATAGAAGTAAGCTTTTACTTATAGTACTTCTTATCTTACTTCTATTATATAAAAGTAGTAGTACTAAGAAAACTAGGTAAAATAACTAAGGAGTAGAGTAAGGTAGAAGCTTACTAACTAATAATACTACTCTTAACTATAGATAAGATTCTTAAAAAAGTAATACTATAAAAGCTTATATAACTTATAAAAGAAATAGTAATACTACTAAGACTATAAATAGATAATTAGAAGTATTAAAATATAAAGTAAGTAATTAAAATAGTAATAAAGAATATATATATAATATAAGAAAATAAAAGCTATATATCTCTAGCTTAACTAGATATAGTAAGAGCTTTTAACTAAGTAGACTATATATAGCTACTTTATATATTAAAAGAGAAGAAGGTTCTATAATAAATAATAATATAAATAAAGAGCTTTCTTTTTAAATAAAGAGCTATACTATTTTTTAATAGATAATTAGTAGATAAAAGAGACCTTAAATAAGGTATTTTATAAGAATTAGTACTATTACTAATACTATTTATCCTCTTTACTTTAATATTATATAAGAACTTAGTAAGAATTAATAAACTTATTATAATAGGCTTTATAAATAATATAAATCTACTTATAATATTAAAAAGTATAATAGTAAACTATAAGATACTTAAAATAGCTTAAGAAGTATATAATAAGTAAGTAAATAAGTAAGAGATAGCTTTTAGCTTAGAAAAGATAGTGCTTATATACTTTATAAGAATAAGAGTACTATAGAGAGAGATAGTCTAGTTTAAGGAAATAAGGCTTATATTAGTTAAGTATATAAAGTTCTTAGAAGTAGAGCTAGATAAGAAACTAAACTAGAAGGTATACTAAGAAAGAGTCTAAAAGAAGCTTATAATATAAACCTTTATATTTATAAGACTTACTAGAAAAACATAAGAAGTAAACTACTACTAAGTAAGATAGATATATATAGTAGTAATAAAGAGTATAATAGTATATAAGGTGTTAGTATAGTACTATACTATACTAAAAGAAAGGAATATAAAAGGAATAGTAAGAAGCTTCTCTATATAATAATTAAGATACTTATAAGTAGTAATAAGAGTATATAAAACTACTCTAGTTTAGAGTCTAGAAGTTAAAGTAGACTATATACTAATTAACTTATATCTTAACTTATAAGTAGCTACTTTTAAGAGAAAGTTCTAAAAGTCTAAGCTAAGAGAACTAATCTAGAATACTTATAGATATATAGTAATATAGCTAAAAAGAAGAAGAAGAGGTAGACTAATAAAAGTAGAGAAGGTAATACTATACTTATAGATAGTAAGGTAGAAGTAGGAAGAGGAGTAGAGAGTAAAAGAAGTAGGATTTAAGTATAATACTATACTTATAAAATAGAAGAACTACCTAGAGACTTAAAAGAGAAGAACTTAAGAGAGGAACCTAATATAATATATAAAAGCGTTAGATAAAGTAAACCTAAATAAGTAGAAGCTATAAAAGGTTTATAAGAGGCTTACTAAAGTTATTACTTATCTAAGTATAAATAAAAGTAATAAGACTAAATACCTTCCTTTTTATAAGAAGAGTATTAAACTAGGTTATACTATAGTATATTTATATAAGTAGTAGAGAGATAGTAAAATACCTAGTCTTATTTTACTAAAATATTTTATAAAAAAGAGATATACTTATAAGAGCTTTAGAGAAGAGGATTAGAGATCTATAAGAGCTAAGAGAGGTACTAGTAGATAGAAAACTAGTACTAAGAATAACTACTTAGCTACTTAGACTAGAGAGACTCTAAAAGTATAAGCTAGTACTAGAATTACTTAAAAAGAGAGAGAAGAGTAAAGAAGAGGTAAAAGAAAGAGAGAAATAGAAGGAGAAAGCTAAAGTATACTAGAAGGTAAGACCTTAACTCTAATAATTCTAGAAGTAAATATATCTTTTATACTACTAATATATACCTTAGTAGGTTAAATATACTAATCTACTATACTCTTCTACTATATTACTAAGTTAAAGAGATAAGCTTTAAATAGATAGTAGTAGAAACTAAAGAAAAGGAGAATTATATTTATAAAAAAGCTTAAAAAATAAAAAAGAATAAGCTAAAAGGCTATATAAACTAGAATAGAAGATATACTACTTACTCTTAGAGCTCGGCCTATAGCCTACGTAGTATAAGAATAATAATAATAATATAATTATATAATATATAATAAAGTTAAAATACTAAGCTAAA
The DNA here is from genome assembly GCA_001414345.1 of Hymenoscyphus infarciens. Classification (NCBI taxonomy): domain Eukaryota; kingdom Fungi; phylum Ascomycota; class Leotiomycetes; order Helotiales; family Helotiaceae; genus Hymenoscyphus; species Hymenoscyphus infarciens. Next base: position 36,125 of record LLCB01000231.1, on the reverse strand, counting down.
GCTAATTAGATAAAAAGGTTTTATTTTAATATTTTTTATATATTAAAGAATTTAGAGCTATTTTTACTATATTTCTTATTAAGTATATATAAGCTACTATTTTAGACTTAGTTAATTAGCTAAAATACTCTAATTACGTAATATATATATAAAAACTATTAAGTAAGATAAGATCTATTCTAATATAAACTCTCTTTTTTATTAGTCTCTATATTAAAGAACTTATAGCTAAATATATAACTAGAATAAAGTTTTTTTAATTTTAAAATAGTTATAAGTTCTTAATATAAAAGCTTTTAAAGAAGAATACTTATTTTTATAAAGTTTTAATTCTATTTTAGAAATTTTTAAAAGATTATATTATTATTATTATTATTCTTATACTATATAGGCTATAGGCCGAGCTCTAAAAGTAAGTAGTATATCTTCTATTCTAGTTTATATAGCCTTTTAGCTTATTCTTCTTTACTTTTTAAGCTTTCTTATAAGTATAATTCTTCTTTTCTTTAGTTCCTACTACTATCTATTTAAAGCTTATCTCTTTAACTTAGTAATATAGTAAAAGAGTATAGTAGATTAGTATATTTAACCTACTAAAGTATATATTAGTAGTATAAAAGGTATATTTACCTCTAGAATTATTAGAGTTAAGGTCTTATCTTCTAGTATATCTTAGCTTTCTTCTTCTATTCTTTCTTTTCTTTTACCTTTTTCTTACTCTTCTTTCTCTTTTTAAGTAATTCTAGTACTAGTTTATACTTTTAGAGTCTTCCTAGCTTAAGTAGCTAAGTAGTTACTCTTAGTACTAGTTTCCTATCTATAAGTACTCCTCTTAGCTCTTATAAATCTCTAATCCTCTTTTCTAAAGCTCTTATAAGTATGTCTCTTTTCTATAAAATATCCTAGTAAAATAGAACTAGATATTCTACTATCTCTCTACTACTTATATAAATATACTATAGTATAACCTAGTTTAGTACTCTTCTTATAAAGAGGAAGGTATTTAGTTCTATTACTTCTATTTATATCTAGATAAGTAATAAGCTCTTTACCTTAGTAAGCCTCTTATAGACCTTTTATAGCTCTTACTTATCTAGGTTTACTTTATTTAATACTTTTATATATTATATTAGGTTCCTCTCTTAAGTCCTTCTCTTTTAAGTCTCTAAATAGTTCTTCTATTCTATAAGTATAGTATTATACTTAAATTCTACTTCTCTTACTCTCTATCTACTTTTCTACTTCTACTTTACTATTTATAAGTATAGTATTATCTTCTCTACTTTCGTTAGTCTATCTCTCTTTCTCTTTTTTAGCTATATTACTATATATCTATAGATTATAATAGCACGCTATTCTAGATTATTATATAATAGTACTATTCTAAATTATTAGTATTTATAAAACTACTAATACCTCTAAGTACTACTAATACCTCTAATATCTCTAGGCCGAGATTATAAATAACTACTACTTATATAAGCGAAGTACTAAAGATATTAATATTTAATATTTATATATAGAAGGGATTAAGGTTTAGATATTATATATTTAGCTTTCTAAAGGTTTAGAGGTTATATATTTAGCTTTTCAGCTCTTATTATTTAGTATTAGCTATATTAGACAGAGCTCGGTTATTATTATTATTAGAACTTAGTAGCTTCTAATCTCTTATATATAGACGTTTATATTTAGTATAGAAGAAGAATAGTTATTATTTTCTTCTATATTAGTATCTAGTATCTATATACGTTATTCTACTATATATACTTCTATATACCTCTACTATAGTTATATATATTTCGTACTATTATATAAAAATAATAACTCTTCTTCGCTAGTAATAGTCTTAATAATATCTCTTTCGAGCTTATCGCTGCTCTTTGTTTAGAAGTCGATTTAGCCTCGATTTAGACTATTATAACGGTATTCTTATATAGCCGAGTAATTAGAGACTATCTAGACAGCTAGTAATACTAGGGTTTAGTATCTATATAGATAGCTAGTAAAAATCGTATTATAAATATATTAAGAGATTAGAATACGCTAAGTGTTTCTAAGAATTCTAATAACTCTAGGTTTAGTAAATAAGTCGACTTATTATAGTTATCTAGAAGGCTTTTAAATCTAACCTTACTCTCTCTCTCTTCTCTCTAAATCGACATCTTTGAAATATTAAACCTAGTTCTACTACGAGGCGTTAAACGCTCTTCTAAGGCTACCTCTCTTTCTAAAAGCCGTCTAAATAGTACTCGTATACTAAGATCTAGAAGATTCTAATAAAACAACGGTTAAAGAGACTAGTAGGACTTCTTAAATATAGACTAGATATAGTTAGTTATATAAGCTTTAGAAGTAGAGAATTAAGAAATAAGGAATCGGCTAACTAAGCTAGAAAGATAGATAAGCGAGCTTATAATTCAAAGTTAATAAAACACTTCGCCTCTAAACCCTTTCTAATCTAACTCTCTTCTACTTCTAAGCTCGAATTTATATCTCTTTTAGCTATAAGTAGCTACTCTTAATACCTTCTAATAACTCTCTTCTAGAGCTATCTCTCTTTTCAAAAGACTCTCTAAACTCTTTCTAAATCATATCTATATACTAAGACCTAGAAGATTCTAATAAAATAATAAGCGAGACTTCTTAAATATAGACGATATATAGACGAGATAGTAGTATAAAAACAAAGGATAAAACGATCGATTAGAGAGATAGAGGATAAAATTATAAGTGAACTTCGAAGTTAATAACTAAATCCTATCTCAAACTCTCCTCGATCCGACTCTTATTTAAACCCTTCTTTGCTTTTATACTCGAATTTAGACCTCTTTCGCTTACGAATACCGCTGCCTCTAATGCCTTTCTACTACTTCTCAACTCTCGAATCTCGAATCGGATACGAATCGGTTAAAATACGCTTTCTATTAGGACGAAACTCAGAAGCGAGCTCTTAGCTAAGTTATCGCTATTAATCTCTACCGAACATTATCCGACTCTACTAAGCTTCTCTCGAACCTCTACTAGCAAACGACTAAAAAGACTACGATTACTCGGTTACGAACTAAGTCCTAGCCGCTAGTATAAAGGTTAAAAGAGATAGAAGTAGAATTAGGAGAAGATTATACTAAAGAAACTTTTACTAACTTTAAAAGGTTACTTTTTAAGTACGACTATACTTAGAGAGATACTAGAATTAGAAAGGTTCTTTTATATATAAGATAAGATAAGATTATACCTTAGCTCTAAAACGCGTCTACTACTTTTAAGAGACGCTAGAATTATAACTTCGTTAAGATAGTATCTAATCTTTTAGTTATAGATAAGAAGATATACTAAAACGCTAAGTTATAAGATATTAGTACTATAGTCTAGAATACCTCTCTATCTAGCTCTAAACTCTCTATAATACGATAGTGAATCGTTCTCTACTTTAGAAGTAGAATCGGAATTAGAAGATAAATAAGTTCTTAAGTACTCTAAAGAGAACGAGGCGGCCTATAGGTCTAAGTAATATAGTTTATATAATAGTACTAATAAATATCGTATCTAAAACTATTCCTTTTATTATTCTTAGATACTTAGATAATAATTTTAACTTTAATAACTTAGCTATAACTTCGCTTTTAACTAGCTAAAACTATCTCTTTTATTATTCTAAACTTTAGATAATAATTTCAACTTCGACAACTTTAGTATTAACTTTATCTTTAGCTAGCCGAAACCTTACTAACTCTAATAAGAGTCTTATAGTCTTTACTTTCTTACTTTCTTTTATTTCTAGTAGAGCTAGAAGTTCTTTTTTATCTAAATTCGACTAGAATACGAATTAGTATACTCTTAAAAGAATAGTAACCTCTTAGCTAAGTTATTACTATTTATAATATTATTAACTTTTCTATTTCTAACTTTACTCTAAAACCTAGCTAATCTTAGATAAACTTATACTCTTTTTTTTTCGAATTCGAATTAGATACGAATTAGTACGCTCTTAGAGTAAGCTCTTAACTAAGTTATTACTATTACCTATAACGTTATCTCTTAATATTCGCTTTTAACTCTATTCTAAATTCGCCTCTATCTCTACTTTAAACTTTTTAAACTTTTTAAACTTTAAACTTTTTCTAATCTACTAGATAGGATTAGACTATACTCTTTTAGTAAATGTAAATACTTATACTTTAATATTAACTAGAATATTAAAAACAAAGTCTACTTATCTACTAAGAATCTTAAGATAAATTATTCTAGTTAAAAGCTTATTAAATAGTAGATAGGACCTTTTAAAATACTAGAACGTATAAGACACTTCTATAAGCTAAAACTTCTTAAAAGCTTATTAATTTATAATATTTTCGCCTCTAATATACTTTTAAAGGATCTAAACATCTCTCTACTAGGATAAGAGGCTCTAGAGCCTCTACTAGATATTATTAAAGGTATATAAGAATAGGAGATATAAGAAATACTTAGTAGTAGACTTTTTAGAAGATAGCTATAATATTAAGTAAAATAGGTTAGATATAATTTAGATCTTACTTAGTATCTTATAGATAATTTTTAGAGTTTACTATATTATCTAAGAGACTTTTATACTAAATATCTAGAAGAGCTAAGACTACTCTAACACCTCTCTAAATAGAGTAATATATAGGAATTAGATAAGAATTAGATAAAAGAGTTAATTTATAAAACTCTATTAATACTCTTTAATTCTAGTTACTCTTAATAAGAAACTTATAATAAAAACCTAAGATAAAACACTAACTAGTAAGAATATTTAAAATTAATAAAGTAAAGAACTAAAACTAAGTTACTACTAAAATAGAGCCTACGCCTTCTCTTCTTCCTCTAACTTATTATCCTTCTCTTTACTCTTCTAAGTATAAGAAGCCTAAATCGGCTCTTCTTTTACTACCTCCTTCTTATAAGAACGCTTCTTACCTTAATAACCTTCTATAACTAGCTTTAAAGAGGACGCTTATAAACTCTTTAAGTAAGCTTTAAAGAGAACCTAAACCTAGGTTTAGATAGAGGTCTTACTCTCTATAGTATAATATAAGAACTATTAAATATTAGTAACTAAAACCTCTCTAATAAGTAAGAGATACTTATAGTAACCTTAGCGTAAAACGTCTAAGTCTTCTCTAGAAGAGTAAACTATATCTCTAAACTATTCTTTAGTATCTCTATACTAGTAATAACTAACACCTTATCTAAGACCTTAATAGCTCTCTTAATCTCCTTCTTCTCCTTCTTAAGCTTAAGCTTACTAAACTCTTTTGCAACTACCTAAGTTAGAACGAATTTAGTATATATTTAAGATTAAACTTACTAGGATATATATAGTATTCTACTTAATATAGTACTTATACTTCTTTAACTTTAGCTTCTTAAAAGTATATACGTAAAATCTATTCTAAGATTTTATCTAAAGATACTAAACGTAGTAGACTTAGTAAGTAGCTAGAAGTATACTAGAAGAATATAAGAGAGGTATTTTTACTATATTAGATTAGCTCTAAATAAGGTCTAATTAAGAAGAGAAAAACTTACTTTTATATATATATATATAATATATATATTCTAAGAGATAAGTTAGTATATAAGAATATATCTAATTAGAAAGTATTCTTACTATTTATATTATTTAGATAAAAAGAAAAGAAGAAGAGAAGTTAGAATTAGAGAAAAGTCGCCTACTAATATACTACTTATAATAATAGCTATTACTTTATAATTATTATTTATCGCTTAATAATTACTATTATAATATATAATAATAGTAAGAATATAACAACTCTATAGTAGTATACCGCTCTCTACTTAATAGCTAATAATCAGCCTCTCTTCTGTTTATATTCTATTATTATATAGTATATAGTAGTAAATAAAGAGCAATTAGCTCTTAAATAATAATACTACTAGCTAATAACTCTACCTCGACTACTAGATACTATAATAGTAAGATAAGTTATATTCTTTATAATAAAAAGATAAATAATACTCTAATCAACCTAATACTATACTAATCAACAACTAAAGACTTAGAATAAGTCTTTTTAAAGGAGAGAGAATATAATAGCATACTATTCTAGAGTATTATATAATAGTACTATTCTAAATTATTAGTATTTATAAAACTACTAATACTCTTAAGTACTACTAATACCTCTAATATCTCTAAGCCGAGATTATAAATAACTAATACTTATATAAGCAAAGTACTAAAGGTATTAATATCTAATATTTATATATAAAAGAGATTAAGATTTAGATATTATATATTTAGCTTTCTAAAGGTTTAGAGGTTATATATTTAGCTTTTTAGCTCTTATTATTTAGTATTAGCTATATTAGACAGAGCTTAGTTATTATTATTATTAGAACTTAGTAGCTTCTAATCTCTTATATATAGACGTTTATATTTAGTATAGAAGAAGAATAGTTATTATTTTCTTCTATATTAGTACCTAGTATCTATATACGTTATTCTACTATATATACTCCTATATGCCTCTACTATAGTTATATATATTTCGTGCTATTATATAGATATTCTAGATTAGTTCTTCTAGCTTAGACCTTTAGAACTTTCTTTTAAAAGTAGCTACTTATAAGTTAAGATATAAGTTAATTAGTATATAGTCTATTTTAACTTCTAAGCTCTAAACTAAGGTAGCTTTATATACTCTTATTACTACTTATAAGTATCTTAATTATTATATAGAGAAGCTTCTTACTATTTCTTTTATATTCTCTTCTTTTAATATAGTATAATACTATATTAATATCTTATATACTATTATACTTTTTATTACTACTATATATATCTATCTTACTTAGTAGTAGTCTACTTTCTACGTCTTTCTAGTAAGCTTTATAAGTATAAAAGTCTATATTATAAGCTTCTTCTAGACTCTTTCTTAATATACCTTCTAGTTTAGTTTTCTATTAAGCTCTACTCTTAGAAACCTTATATACTTAACTAGTATAAGTCTTATTTCTCTAAACTAGACTATCTCTCTTTATAATACTCTTATTCTTATAAAGTATATAAGTACTATCTTTTCTAAGCTAAAAGCTATCTCTTACTTATTTACCTACTTATTATATACTCTCTAAGCTATCTTAAGTATCTTATAGTTTACTACTATACTTTTTAATATTATAATTAGATTTATATTATTTATAAAGCCTACTATAATAAGCTTATTAATTCTTACTAGGTTCTTATATAGTATTAAGGTAAAGAGGATAAATAGTGTTAGTAATAGTACTAATTTTTATAAAATACCTTATTTAAGGTCTCTTTTATCTACTAATTATTTATTAAAAAATAATATAGCTCTTTATTTAAAGAGAAAGCTCTCTATTTATATTACTACCTACTATAAAACCTTCTTCTCTTTTAATATATAAAGTAGCTATATATAGTCTACTTAGTTAAAAGCTTCTACTATATCTAGTTAAGCTAGAGATATATAGCTCTTATTTTCTTATATTATATATATACTCTCTATTACTATTCTAACTACTAGCTTTATATTTTAGTACTTCTAGTTACTTATTTATAGCTTTAGTAGTATTACTATTTCCTTTATAAGCTATATAAGCCTTTATACTATTACTTTTTTAAGAATCTTACCTATAGTTAAAAGTAGCGCTATTAGCTAATAAGCCTCTATTTTACCTAGTTTTCTTAGTACTATTATCTTTATATAGTAGAAGTAAGATAAGAAGTACTATAAGTAGAAGCTTACTTCTACTATTATAATAAGTACTTTATAAAGTAGTTTATTATAAGCTTTTAAAAAGCTATTTACTAGTATATTAAATCCTAGTACTTTCTATAATACTAATCTTATAATTATCTTAATATACTTCTTAGTTATATATTAGCTTACTAAGTACTTTTTAAAGAAGCTCTTAGTATTCTAGTCTCTATTAAGAACGCTTAAGTAGTTAGCTATTAACTCTAAAAAGAACTTTTCTATAAAGATATAAGCTTTCTTTTAATAAGTCTTATCTTTTATTCTATTAAGTAATATAAGTATTAGTAGTACTAGTACTTCTAGTCTTATATATTCTTTAAGGTATACTTACTTTTTAAGTATCTAGAGTTTTCTTTTATTCTTTACTACTTCTACTAGTACCTCTTTCTAACTCTTTATCTTTATCTTTCTACTTATTATTTAAAGTTCTTAAAAAAACGTTATTAAGCTACTACTTTAAGCTTCCTATTTAGTACTTCTTCTAAAGTCTTTTATATTTCCTTACCTCTTTTAATACTTCTTTAACTTCTATATTCTACTAGAGCTATACTCTTTCTCTATCTAGCTTTTAAAGTAGTATTAAAGCCTTTACTATTCTTTAAAGATCTTTTATAAGTCTTTATACTACTCTCTTAAGTTCTTATATATTTTAGATTATAAGTATTTTTAAGTAAGAAGCTTTTACTTTAACTAAGATCTTATTTATTAGTTTTTAGCTAAATCTAAACGTCTATAATACCTTTCTCCTTTCTCTTACTTTTATTATAAAGAGTTAAGCTATATAGTCTAATCTTAGTAGGTCTAGAGACCTTTACTAGGTTACTATATTCTTAATAGAGAAGATAAGGTTAATTATAGAGTTATAAGAGCTCTCTCTTCTCTATATAGCTTTACTATAAAGTATATCTCTCTCTAATACTTATAGTATAGTAAGTTTAAGAATAAGGTCTATATTTCTATTATGTCTTTTATATATATTCTATAAAAGGTAATAAGTATTTAAATTACTTATTATAAATACTCTTCTTAGTCTTACTTATTAGAGTATATTCTTAATTAATATTTACTCTATTTATAAGTTATAGACTAAGTAGACTATTATCTTATCTACTCTCTCTTCTATTATTATACTTACCTAGTTCTTATTTATAATATATATCTAGCTTACTTTTAAGTATCTTTTATATATAAAAAGTACTATTATTCTATCTAACTAAATTATATTATATCTTAAGCTTAAGAAGTAGCTAAGAGAGTCTCTTATACTATTCTATATTAGTTCTTAGATTACTAATATATTATATTTCTCTTTATAATTTAAAGCTATATTAAAGGCTTCTAGTATCTTCTTTATATTCTAGTATAATACTATTATACTTATAATAGTCTTATAAGTAGAGTTTAGATTACTTCTATTTCTTCTCTAGTTAAATCTCTTATTATATTAAAAGAGCTTCTTAGCTTCTTTAAGAACTAGGTTAGGTTATTATTATTTATATATTCTACTTTATTTATATCTATTAGCCTCTCTAGTATAGATCTCTATCTCTACTTCTTTTTTAAGCTTTATAAGCTCTCTTTTTAGTTAAAAGTAAATAAGTAAAGTATTCTTACCTTACTCTCTTTTAAAAGTCTTTATAAGTTTATAAACGTAGTTATTCTATTAATATATTATTCTCTTACTTACTTATAATATTACTTCTTTATATAATACTTCTTTATAAATACTAGGTATTCTCTTTTATAATTTCTATACTTTACTAGGTATTCTTTTAAGTCCTTTTTACTAAAATACTCTTTTTTACTTCTTTTATATCTCTTATATATATATTAAATATATCTTTTATCTTATTTATAAAAGTATATTATATATCTCTACTTTTAATACTTATAATACCTCTATACTACTACTTTTAAGAGATATCTTTTATATAAGAAGTATTATACCTCTTATAATATCTCTCTTATATATAGTCTTCTTACTTCCTTTATTATTACTATTTTAAAGATATAGTTCTTTTAAGCTAGTCTTTTCTATCTTTAATACTCTCTATATCTATTTCCTTATTATATAATCTTTAGTATCCTTATACTAGAGGCTTAAGAGATACTTTATAATAACTCCTTTTTCTATTCTTAAATATATTTATTAAAGCTCTTTTTATAAGTATTATAAACGTTTTTACTACTATTACTATTCCTTATTTAAATACCTTCTTTACCTAACTATTATCTTATATATATTTTATCTACTTCTCTTTTTTAAACCTTATAATAATATCCTTACTCTAAAGCTTTTAAGTTACTATTACTCCTATCTTATATCTACTTATATTTATAGCTTTAATTACTTCTTTTAATAATAGTTTATCCTTCTCTTTATTTATCTCTATTACTTAGACTATAATCTCTCTAATATATTTAACTAGTACTATATATTCCCTTTATAATATAATTACTACCTCTCTTTATAGTTTCCTAGTTCTAGCTCTCTCTATCTATATTAAGCTATACTTCTTTATTCCTCTTATTCTCTTAACTATAATAGTAAGCTCCTCTTATAAGATTCTATATATAATTATCTTATTCTCTCTTTTCCTAGTTCTCTTATATTTAAGTACTTTTCCTACTACTTTAATAATTACTTTAATACCTCTTTCCTCTATTACTAAGTTAAGTATTATTTAAATTAAGCTCTTTTCTATTATATTTATATAGTCTAATACTCTCTTCTATTCCCTTATACTCTACTCTTCTTAGTTTATTATACTATCTTTATTAGTTACTAGTACTCTAAAGAGAGAAATAGAGGCTCTTTATAAGTCTCTCTTTTCTCTACTACTACTATTATTATAATTATTTAGTATAATTATAGAGTACTTTAGTCTCTTTCTAGACTATCTAATAGTTATCTAAACGTAGTTTAAGGCTTTTAGAGTTACTTTATTAATTTCTTTGAATTTTTTAAAAAGATTATATAATTATTACTTTTATAATTAATAAAAGTCTAATTTAGTTACTTTTATATATTTATATATAAATATATTAAGCAGATCTCTCTAAGCCTAGTATTAACTAGTATAGTAAGTTCTAATAGTAATAGTATAGAGCTAGTAGAATAGTATAATATTAACTAAAGAGAGAAGAAAGTTAAAGCTTACGTTTATATATATATAGCTATACTATTATATATAACGCTATATCTAATTAAGACTAGCTATATCTCTACTCTAGTTAACTTAAACTATACCTTTTCTTAATACTCTCTCTTAAGATAACTTTAGAGAAGATTAGTATCTTCTAATTCTTACTTATAAGTCTCTTTAATTACCTTCTTATAACTATTATTTCTCTATATTTATTTACTCTAGAAATTACTTAAATTCTATCTACTATAGTAGTTTTATTATATCTTTTATAGAAATAATATTAACTTATACACGTTTTTACTTTATAAGATCTTAAATAAAGTAATAGCTAATATTAATATACTTTAATCGTTTATTTAAGTAAGTATTTTAAGTAAGTATAATTATATCTTAGTTATTATTATATATTATTACTAGCTAAGAACTCTCTTCTACGTATTTTACTAGTTTAAGGTCTTATAAGATCTATCTAAGCTATTATTCTTATTTATAGTATAATATAAGTATAATATATTCTAATTTATAACTTAAGATTAATACTAAGTATTACTTCTTACTTAACTATAAGATTAGTTCTCTATAGAATATATTTATACTTCTAGATATACTTTTCTAGTTTACTTTTACTATAGTCTAATTAGTATCTAAGTAGATTTCTAGATTAATAGCTTCTCTTATTAGTAAGTAGATAATCTTTAGTATTATAGTTAGTTTTAGATATTAGAATAGATATTTTAATACTTATTTATAATAATCTACTAAGTTACTTATAAATTATCTTAGCTTTTCTAAAATATAGATAATATTAAGATAAGTAAATACTATTATATATATATAAGACTTCTAATTACTTATTAGTATTTAAATATATTAATTTAAGTATTATCTTTAATAGCTAGGTATAGGTTCTTATAGTTAGTAGTAGAGATCTTCTTTATCTTAGCTTTCTTATTTATAATATTAAACTATTCTAAAACACTTATTAGGTATTACTCTCAATTAATAGTAATTAACTAAGCCTTCTAGTTATAAATTACGCTAGTACTAAGAATCTTCTTAATCTCCTCTAAAGACTTAGTAGTAAAATAAGATTCAAGTTTAACTTAAAACTAGTTAATATCTAATTTTATTTTTAAAGAAGTAAAAATATTATTAATATATATAAGAATTTTTATAGACTTCTTAAAATATATAAAGAGATAAGAGTTAGCTAAACGTTATATAAAACTCTATTTTAGTAACTTATTTTATAATAGATAGTTCTAATCTCTTATAGCTTACTTTAGTTTATATAAACTTTAAAGTACTTATTATACTTTTTCTCTTAGTAGTTAAATTCCTTATAGTAGATCTAAGAAGATTTATTCTTTTAAATATAAATCTATAAATACGTTTTTAATCTTAAACTAGTAGTATTCTAAATCCTTAGCTATTATAGTTATATGAAATAGATAAAGTCTATTTATATAAACTATAGAAGTAAATATCTTATTAAAGTCTTCTTCTTATATTTAGCTAAATTCTCTTATTACTAGTTAAGCTTTAAATATCTTAATTAATCTATTTTTAAGTGTTTTTATTATAAATACTTATTTATATAATACTTAGTTTATACGTTTTAGTAGAACTACTTCTTAAAATATACTATTTATATAAAGTATTAAGAGCTTTTTAACTATTATAGATTTCTATTATTCTTTATAAATAGAGTTTTCTACTACTTCTTAATATAATTAAGAGATATAAATACTATAGATTACTTCTACTAAAAACGCTAATTTAATTTAAAGAAGAACTTTAAGCTAGTTTATATCTATATTATTTTTACTTATTATTTATATAATTAGTACTTAAACTTACTTAATATCTAGACCTCTTACTAGGTCTACCTTAGCTTATCTTTTTATATCTCTAGTAAAGTATTTTAGTACTAGTAGTAGTAGAGCTTTAGCTTAGGTTTCTAGTTTATTAATATTATCTTTAACTATTAGTTATATTTTAGTAAAAGTTTAAAATTATAATAATATCAATAAGCTTTAGCTTTAAAAGTATAAGTATCTTTATCTCTTTTATATACTCTTAGTCTCTAGTTTAAGTTTAAATATCTTAATAGAGTTCTTAACTAGTAGCTTAATCTTTTTATCTTCTATATCTTCTATTTCCTTTTTAATAAATATTAGAATATTTAAAGAGAGTATAAATTTTAGAATTATAACTTATATTATTATTAATCTTATAAATATATTCTTAACTAGTTCTAGTACTTTTAATAGCTATTTATAAAGCTTCTTATCTTTTATTATATTTATTATTTCTTAAGATCTACTTATATAGTTTTAAAGCTTTAGTTAAATATCTCCTTCTTTTAACTCTTTATTAATACTTATAATACTAATAATAATTTTACTTTCTTATTTAAAAGAGTAAACTCTAAAGTGTTTAGTTATCTAGTCTAAGTATTTTATAAAAACCTTAACTTATTTAGAGTTTATAAGCTTATTATATCTTTTATTAGCTAGAATTATCTTCTAGTTAATATATTAGTAGTATTTACTCTCTTATTATTAAATATAGTTTATACTTAGAATTATCTTAGTAAATGCTTTTATTAGGCTTATCTTCTTTCTATTAATTATAAGTCTATTATTAGTTTAGTCTTATAAGTATATAGCTATCTCTACTACTTTATTCTAGATTTCTATTAAAAGATTAGCTTAGTTTAGTAGAGCTCTTATACTTACTTTAGCTATCTAGAGAGCTCTCTTAGCTAGTCTATTCTAATAAAATAAAGTAATTACTATAGATTATTCTTCTATATTTATATTAACTTACTATTTCTTTATAGCTTTTAAGAGTTCTAATATATTATTAGTTTAAGTACTTTTAATCTTCTTTTTAGTTTAGTTTTTAATATAGCTTTTCTATTATAAAAGTATTTTATATATCTTATCTTTTATCTTTAGTAAAAAGATCTAGTTCTATTAATAGAATATAGTAGTAATTAGTAAAATCTATTAATTCTCTTATATTATAGTTAGAAAAAGACTAGGAATATTAAACTAGATTTAACCTAGAATTATCTCTACTTATTTAGCTAGTTCTTTTAAGAACTTATTTTAAAGCTTAATAAGTATATATACTTTATAGATATTTAGATCTTTTAGGATTTTAATTCTCTTTTAAAGAGTAGTAATATAATATAGATTTATAATCTTCTTAGAACTAAGATATATAAGTCTCTAATAGTATTTAAAATACTAAGCTTTATTATTAGATTTATATTAGTTATAGTAATTACTTTCTACTACTTATTTAGTAATTAAGATAGCTTCTTTATATCTATTTATAATACTTATAATAATATAAAAACTGTTTTATATTTTAGTACTAATTAGCTTCTAATCTCTATTTATATTTACTTATAAACTTAAGCTTTAAGATTAATTAATATAAATAGTAGACTAATAATATATTAATACTAAGTTTTAGAATATAAAGAACGTTTAATAGAAATATTAAAAAACTATTCTTATATATTAATCTTATATCTCTTATTTAATTATATTCTAGTTCTCTCTTTCTAACTTTTACTTATATAAGTTTAATTTTCTTTAAAAACTTAAAGATAAAGAATTAGTTAGATATATATAAAGATATATTAGTATTAACTAGCTATAAAGAAAGATTAGCTTTACTAATCTTTAATATAAATAGTATAATACTTTTAATACTATATTTAATATCTCTAGAGTTTTTAAGTTTAGACTTATTTCTTTTAAACTTTATAGTATAACTTTTAATCTTAACTAATAAACGTTTTAATAATAAATACTTTTTATTAACTTTTAATCTTTTAACTTTAGTAGAGTTTTTCTTTTCTTTATATTCTTAAAAAAGTATATAAGCTTAAGATATCTTTCGATAATTTTATATAATATAGTTCTTTTTATATAAGAGATAGACTATATCTTAATATCTAGAATAAGTTTCTAAGTAATTTAAATCTTAGCTATTATATTAATATTAGTAAAATAGAATATATCTACTACTTTATATAAGATATACTAATTCTTTAGTTCTCTTATTACTAACTTCTTTCTCTTACTTCTTAATTTTATATAATACTTTTAACTTCTTATTAATAGTTATTATTAGTTAATATTTTAAGATATTAATAAAGGCTCTAAATTAAATAAGTATTTTTTAAGTAAATAGTAAGAAGAGTACTTTATTTAGATATATATTCTTTATAACTAGATTAGTAGTAATTAGCTTTTAATAGTAGTTCTTTAGCTTTATTTAGTATAAATTAATTTCTAGTTTAGTATTATATTTAAAACTTAGAATACTTATAGTATATAAATTAGTAGTAGCTTTATTTATCTTATTATATTTAATCTTAATTACTATCTAGAGTTTTATTATAGTATTATATTTATCTATAAGTATTTAGTTATCTTTACTAAGTAATTTAAGTATAAAGTCGATTACTTTAGCTTTATCTTTAGTATATTTCTTATATATTTCTATATATTATAATCTATTTATCTATCTAGAAAGGTTATTAGTAAGCTTATTAATAATACTATTACTACTTATTTCTAATATTATAGAAGTAGATATTAGGTTAGCTTTAATAGCTTTAGAATTCTTAATAAATATATTATTATTATTATTATTCTTACGCTACGTAGGTCGTAGGCTAAGCTCTAAGAGTAAGTAGTATATCTTCTATTCTAGTTTATATAGCTTTTTAGCTTATTCTTCTTTACTTTTTAAGCTTTCTTATAAGTACGATTCTCCTTTTCTTTAGTTTCTACTACTATCTATTTAGAGCTTATCTCTCTAACTTAGTAATATAGTAGAAGAGTATAATAGGTTAGTATATTTAACCTACTAAAGTATATATTAGTAGTATAAGAAGTATATTTACCTCTAGAATTATTAGAGCTAAGGTCTTACCTTCTAGTATACCTTAGCTTTCTTCTTCTATTCCTCTCTTTCTTTCGTCTCTTCCTCGCTCTCTTCTCTCTTCTTAAGTAATTCTAGTACTAGCTTATACTCCTAAAGTCTCTCTAGCCTAAGTAGCTAAGTAGTTACTCTTAGTACTAGTTTCTTTTCTACTAGTACCTCTCTTAACTTTTATAGATTCCTAATCCTCTTCTTTAAAGCTCTTATAAGCACGTCTCTTTCTTATAGAATATCTTAGTAAAATAGGACTAAGTATTCTACTATCTCTCTACTATTTACGTAAATATACTATAATATAACCTAGTTTAGTACTCTTCTTATAAAGAGGAAGGTGTTTAGTCCTATTACTTCTATTTATATCTAGACAAGTAGTAAGCTCTTCGCTTTAGTAAGCCTCTTATAGACCTTTTATAGTTCCTACTTATCTAAGTCTACTTTATCTAATGCTTTTATATACTATATTAAGTTTCTCTCTTAAGTCCTTCTCCTTTAAGTCTCTAGATAGTTCTTTTATTCTATAAGTATAACGTTATACTTAAATCCTACTTCTTTTACTCCTTACTCCTCTTCCTATTCCTACTTTACTATCTATAAGCATAGTATTACCTTCCTTACCTTTGTTAGTCTACCTCTCCTTCTCTTCTTTAGCTATATTACTATATATTTATAGGTATTTTAGATTAGTTCCTCTAGCTTAAACTTTTAAAACTTTCTCTTAAAAGCAACTACTTATAAGTTAAAATATAAGTTAATTAGTATATAATCTACTTTAACTTCTAGGTTTTAAACTAGAGTAGCTTTATATACCTCTATTACTACTTATAAGTATCTCGATTATTATATAAGGAAGCTCTTTACTATTCTCTTCGTATTCCCTTCTTTTAGTATAGTATAGTACTACGCTAATACTCTATATACTATTATACTTCTTATTACTACTATATATATCTACCTTACTTAGTAGTAGTCTACTTTTTACGTTTTTCTAGTAAGCCTTATAAGTATAAAGGTCTATATTATAAGCTTCTTCTAGACTCTTTCTTAGTATATCTTCTAGTTTAGTTTCTTATTAAGCTCTACTTCTAAGAACCTTATATACTCGACTAGTATAAGCCTTATCTCTTTAAACTAGACTATCTCTTTCTATAGTACTCTTATTCTTATAAAGTATATAAGTACTGTTTTTTCTAGACTAAAAGCTATCTCTTACTTATTTACCTACTTATTATATACTCTTTAAACTATCTTAAGTATTTTATAGTTTACTACTATACTTTTTAATATTATAAGTAGATTTATATTATTTATAAAGCTTACTATAATAAGCCTATTAATTCTTACTAGGTTCTTATATAGTGTTAAGGCAAAGAAGATAAATAGTCTTAGTAATAGTACTAATTCTTATAAGACATCTTATTTAAGGTCTCTTTTATCTACTAATCGTCTATTAAAAAATAGTATAGCTCTTTATCTAGAGAAGAAGCTCTCTATTTATATTACTATTTACTATAGAACCTTCTTCTCTCTTAATATATAAAGTAGCTATATATAGTCTACTTAGTTAAAAGCTTCTACTATATCTAGTTAGGCTAGAGATATATAGCTCTTATTTTCTTATACTATATATATACTTTCTATTACTATTTTAATTACTAGCTTTATATTTTAGTACTTTTAGTTATCTATCTATAACCCTAGTAGTATTACTATTTCCTCTATAAGCTATATAAGCCTTTATACTATTACTTTTTTAAGAATCTTACCTATAGTTAAGAGTAGCGCTATTAGCTAGTAAGCTTCTACTTTACTCTACTTCTTAGTTATTTTACTTAGTTTTCTTAATACTACTACCTTTATATAGTAGAAGTAGAATAGGAAATACTATAAGTAGAAGCTTACTTCTACTATTATAGTAAGTACTTTATAAAGTAGTTTATTATAAGCTTTTAAGAAGCTATTTACTAGTATATTAAATCCTAGCGCTTTCTATAATACTAATCTTATAATTGTCTTAATATACTTCTTAGAGAAGCTCTTAATATTCTAGTCTTTATTAGGAATACTTAAGTAGTTAGCTATTAACTCTAAAAAGAACTTTTCTATAAGAATATAAGCCTTCTCTTAGTAGGTCTTACTTTTTATTCTATTAAGTAATATAAGTATTAGTAGTACTAGTACTTTTAGTCTTATATATCTTTTAAGGTATATCTACTTTTTAAGTATTTAGAGTTTCTTTTTATCCTTTACTACCTTTATTAGTACCTCTCTCTAGCTCTTTATCTTTACTTTTCTACTTATTATTTAAAGTTCTTAAAAAGTATTATTAAGCTACTATTTTAAGCTCTTTATTTAGTACTTCTTCTAAGTTCTTTTATATCTCTTTACTTTCTTTAACGCTTTTTTAACCTTTATATTCTATTAAGACTATACTCTTTTTTTATCTAGCTTCTAGAATAGTATTAAGGCTTTTACTATTTTTTAAAGGTTTTTTATAAGTCTCTATACTACTCTTTTAAGTTCTTATATATTTTAGATTATAAGTATTTCTAAGTAAGAGGCTTCTACTTTAACTAGGATCTTATCTATTAGTCTCTAGCTAAATCCTAGTAATTATAGTATCTTTCTCCTTCTTCTTGCTTTTATTATAAAGAGTTAAGCTATATAGTCTAATCTTAGTAAGTCTAAGAACCTTTACTAAGTTACTATACTCTTAGTAGAGAAAGCAAGATTAATTATAAAGTTATAGAAGCTCTCTCTTCTCTATATAGCTTTATTATAAAGTATATCTCTCTCTAGTACTTATAGTATAATAAGTTTAAAAATAAGGTCTATGTTCTTATTATATCTCTTATATATATTCTATAAGAGGTAGTAAGTATTTAAGTTATCTATTATAAGTACTCTTCTTAGTCTTACTTACTAGAGTATATTCTTAATTAGTATCTACCTTATTTATAGGTTATAAACTAAGTAGACTATTATCTTATCTACTCTCTCTTTTATTATTATACTTACTTAGTTCTTACTTATAGTATATGTCTAGCTTACTTTTAAGTGTCTTTTATATATAAAAAGTACTACTACCTTATTTAACTAGATTATATTATATCTTAAGCTTAAAGAGTAGCTAGAGGAGTCTCTTATACTATTCTATACTAGTTCTTAGATTACTAATATATTATATTCCTTTTTATAATTTAAAGCTATATTAAAGGCTTCTAGTATCTTTCTTATATTCTAGTATAGTACTATTATACTTATAATAGTCTTATAAGTAAGGTTTAGGTTACTTCTATTTCTTCTCTAGTTAGATCTCTTATTATATTAAGAGAGCTCTTTAGCCTCTTTAAGAACTAGATCAAGTTACTACTATTTATATATCCTACTTTATTTATATTTATTAGCCTTTCTAGTATAAATCTCTATCTTTACCTCTTTTTTAAGCTTTATAAGCCTTCTTTCTAGCTAAAAGTAAATAGATAAGGTATCCTTACTTTACTCTTCTTTAAAAGTCTTTATAGGCTTATAAACGTAGTCGTCTTATTAAGATATTATTCTCTTACTTATCTATAATATTACTCCTTTATATAGTACTCTTTTATAAACGCTAGATATTCTTCTCTATAGTTTTTATACTTTACTAGGTATTTTTTTAGGTCCTTCTTACTAGAGTACTCTTTCTTACCTTCTTTATATCTCTTATATATATACTAGGTATATCTCTTGTCTTATTTATAAAAGTATACTATATACTTCTACTTTTAATACTTATAACACCTCTATACTACTACTTCTAAAATATATCTTTTATATAAGAAGTATTATACCTTTTATAGTATTTCTCTTATATATAGCCTTCTTACTTCCTCTATTATTACTACTTTAAGAATATAGTTCCTTTAGACTAGTCTCTTTTATTCTTAACGCTTTCTATATCTATTTCTTTATTATATAATCTTTAATATTCTTATACTAGAGGCTTAAGAGATACTTTATAATATATTCTCTCTCTCGTTTTTAAGTATATTTACTAGAACTCTTTTTATAAGTACTATAAGCGTTCTTACTACTACTACTATTTCTTATCTAAATACCTTCTTTACTTAGCTATTATCTTATATATATTCTACTTACTTCTTTTCTTTAAACCTTATAATAATATTCTTATTCTAAAGCTTTTAAGCTACTATTACTCCTACTCTATATCTACTTATATTTATAGCTCTAATTACCTCTTTTAGTAATAGCTTATTCTTCTCTTTATCTATTTCTATTACTTAGATTATAATCTCCCTAGTATATTTAGCTAGTACTACGTATTCTTTTTATAGTATAGTTACTACCTCTCTCTATAGTCTCTTAATTTTAGCTCTCTCTATCTATATTAGGCTACGCTTCTTTATTCCTTTTATTCTCTTAACTATAATAGTAAGCTCCTCTTATAGAATTCTATATATAATTATATTATCTCCTCTCTTCCTAGTTCTCTTATACTTAAGTACTTTTCTTACTATTTTAATAATTACTTTAATATCTCTCTTCTCTATTATTAAGTTAAGTATTATTTAAATTAAGCCCTTCTTTATTACGTTTATATAGTCTAATACTCTCTTCTATTCTCTTATACTCTACTCTTCTTAGTTTATTATACTATCTTTATTAGTTGCTAGTACTCTAAAGGAGGGAATAGAGGCTCTCTATAAGCCTCTCTTTTTCCTACTACTACTATTACTATAATTATTTAATATAATCGTAGAATACTTTAGTCTCTTTCTAGACTATCTAATAATTATCTAAACGTATTTTAAGGCTTTTAGAGTTACTTTATTAATTCTAAAAAAAGTTCATCTTATCTTAGAGAGTATTCTTAATAAATATATATTTAAACTTAGTCTTCTTTATAATATAGAAGATTTCTTTACTTTTAAGCTTAAAAGTTATTTAATAGATCTACGTCTTATAGTTTTCTTATATAAGTATTAAGATATAAGTACTCTTTTTATTATTATAGTTATCTATTATTTAGTAAGAACTAAGTATAGATTTCGTTAGAAATAAAAGTAATTAAGCTTAAAAATAAGGTATTTAAAGTTAATTAATTAGTAAATATAATATTTATATAGTATATTACTACGTCTTTTATCTAACTCTTTATAAGACTTTAGAAATAGCTCTTATTTTAGCTCTTTACTTTTTATATAGATATTTAATAATAGTAGACTATTATTAGTCTTATTAGTATTATAAGTACTCTTTCGCGGCTTTATATACGCTCTTTTATAGTATCTATAGAGTTATTAACACGACTCTAGGTTTATTATAACTATTATATCTACTCTAGGTAAACCTAGGCTTATAACCTATTAAGCGAATCTCTTTAAACTTAGTATAGCTAGTATATTAAGTTCTAATAGTAATAGTATAAAGCTAGTAGAATAGTATAATATTAACTAAAGAGAGAAAAAGGTTAAGACTTATATTTATATATATATAGCTATGCTATTACGTATAACGTTAGACTTAATTAGAACTAGCTATATCTCTACTCTAGTTAACTCGAACTATATATTTCCTTAATAAAATATATATATTTATAATTTAGAAATATATTATTTATAATTATTTTAATTTTTTAAATTATAAATTCTATATACTTAGAGAAGTAGTCTAAAATACTTATAAAAGTTATAATAACTTATTATATTAAGTAGTTATTATAAAGTATATAAAAGAGTCTTTTTAATATATTTCTAAGTTCTTATCTAAACTTTTTCATTTTAGCTATATATATAGTAGTTATTATTACTTAACTTCTTAAAAACTTCTAGTATATAAAAGATATATTTTCTTATAATTAATATTAATAATAACCTACTAAACTATATAGTTATAAAGATATAGAAGAATTAATATTATAATATTAGTTTCTAGATCTTTATTTTATAACTAAATAGAATTAAAAGTAATATAATTTTAAGAGATAATAATAGTAGCTAGTAGATAAAGCTAAAGCTAAAGTAGAATATGATTTTTCTAAGAGTTAAAGTTAATTTTAAAAGAGTTATTAGAGATTTAAAGTATTTATAAACTTTATAACTCTTAATATAATTTAAAATAACTATATTTATAACTTTAAAAGTATAAAAGTAGTAGTAAAAGTAGATAAATAATTAGTTTATTCTAAGATAATAATACTTAGCTATCTACTATAATATATTTATAGATTATTTTAGTACTTTATAAATATCACTTTAAGAAGTATTTAAAAGTAACTTATAAACTTATAATATAGTATCTAAAGCTTTAGAAAATAATATTTAATATATCTTTTATTAAAGACTTTATCTACTTTAGTTATTTAAGCTAAAATTTATATCTAGTCTAAAGTTATCTAAGAGCTAATTAACTCTCTATTTTATATTATTATACTATCTTAGAAAACTATTTATCTAACTAATAATTTTTTTAATCGCTAGTATAAGAATACTAAAGTACTAACTAACTTTTAACTTAGTTAATCGTTTTTTAATATAATATAGAATTTATATATAAATTATAAGATTAGATTAAATATACTTTAATATAAACTCTCTTTTTAATAGTATATATATTAAGAAAGTTATATCTAATTTAAATTAAAAAGAGAGTACTCTATTTATAGCTTCTTTAATAAAAGAGATAATAGAAAAAAGAAATTTAGATCTAAATAGCTTTTATTCTACTCTATACTTTTTATATAGTATATATAATAGCTTTTAAAATAGATCTAATATAGCTACTTATATATACTTATATTACTTAACTTCTCTATTAATAAACGTTATAAATCTATCTATAACTTACTTAATATAAGAGCTCTTAAAAAGAGAGTTTATATTTAAATAATAATAGTTTTATTCTTTAACTTCTATATAAACTCTAAACTTATAATCTTTAAAATAAGTCTAATATAACTACTTTTATATACTTTTATATATATTAGAAATCTCTAGTATTTACTTCTTATATACTATTATAATCTTTTATAATAGATTTAAAAGTAGATAAAGTACTTATAAAAGTTATAATAACTTATTAAACTAATTAGTTATTATAAAGTATATAAAAGAGTACTTTTAATATATTTCTTAAGTTACTATCTAAGCTTTTTAACTCTTTATATTCTATAAGCGCTTTATATATAGTTATTACTTTTTTTATTTTTAAAAGACTTATTTTATTAAAAGTTAAAAATTATAATAACTTATTAAATAATATAGTTATAGATATATATATTAGCTAGTATTTAAAGAGTTAATTCTTAATACTCTATCTTATAAGTAAATAGAACTAAAAGTTCTTAGACTCTTATAGAAATACGCTCTAATCTTATATAAGCGTTATACTTAGCTTTACTTAAAATATAACTAAGAAAACGTAACTAGAGCGATATTTTATAAGAGTAGAAGCCTCTGCTGTTTCTATACTCTTATTAGTCCGTTCTCTCGCTTAGGTAGGCTTGGCGCCTAGGGTGGCCGAGAATAAGATAAAGGTTTAGTAAAGATTTAAGAGAATATTAGCTAATTATCGCGCTATAAAAGATAGACAATTGCGACAGCGAGAGCGAGATCGATAACGTAGGTAATAAACAAAAAGTTCCTAATTAGTTAGAGAATAAATCTAAGGCTTCTGAGTTAGGAATCTAACCGTGAAATGTTTCTATATCGTGAGAAAACAGAGCTAGTGTTGACTATGACTCTAGTATAACAGCTCGATGCTCGGCGACGAGATTACTATTGAGTTGCGACGGCCCTGTACTGATGCGATATTACTCGCACGCTGAAAAGCTAGGA
The DNA here is from genome assembly GCA_001414345.1 of Hymenoscyphus infarciens. NCBI lineage: Eukaryota > Fungi > Ascomycota > Leotiomycetes > Helotiales > Helotiaceae > Hymenoscyphus > Hymenoscyphus infarciens. The sequence continues at coordinate 12,398 of LLCB01000231.1, read as the reverse complement.
CTCGAAGAGATTCTAGCTACTACGTCTACACGTGTTTAGCGCCTAAGTTTTTTGCGATATCTACGTATATTCGGTGTTAGTCACTCGTAGATAGAATCTTTTTATCGTTACTTATATTAACTTCTTATATAATATTAACCTGAAATACTAAACTATTCGATACTCTAGCTTTTAGACTTATCTTCTATAAAAGAATAATTCTTAAAGCTTTAAGCTACGTAGAGCGGAGCTATTATCTCTATAATTAAGTTTAATAGTATTATCTATAGTAGTATAGTAGTTAAGTATTATAATCTCTTATCTCTACTCGTAGTTCTAGAAAGCTAGATTATTAGTAAAACTTATCTAAGAAAAAATTAATTTTAAGACTAGAATAATTAATACTTAACTACTAAATCTCTATACTTAGTCGAATATATTAGATCTATTAGAGTTTAGATAAAGTCTTATCTAGCTTTATAATACTATTAAAATAGACGAATTATATACTTTTAAATATATTATTATTAAATAACTACTCTTTTTTATATATTATTATTAGTATACTAACTAAATATATTAAATCGAAAGATTAATAATATATCTACTAAAAGACTAACTAGAAAGAGCTTTCTATAGCTTTGAGAACTATAATAGTAGTATCTAAGCTATTCGCTTAAGCTATAGAGAATCTTTATAAGTATACTATTCTCTCTAACTAATCTATAAAAGTATCTACTATCTAATATATTAAATAATAAGTAATAGTAAGTATAGAGAGAATAAGAAGTAGTAGAGTATAAATATCTTTATAAGTAATAAGTAATAATATAAACTAATCTCGACTTCTACTAAGATTAAGTAATCTACTTCTATTTTATAAAAATAAATTATTAATTATATTACTACTTTATATAAGAACTATAGAAAGACTATCTCTACTCTTCTCTATAAACTTAGTCTTATTAGAAATAATAATAACGAGATGAATCTTTCTAAATCGTTATTTAAGTATATTATATATAATAGTAGTTACTCTTTTAAATAAGAAGCGTTTACGCTAGAGTTAATATATAAGTAATATAATAAGTAAAAGAGAGTAGTACGCTAGTTTCTTACTATAGACCTCTTATAGGTTATATTTATTAATACTACTATAATTCGTCTTAAGTTAGAAAGCTCTAACTTATATTAGTATTTAATAGTAGAGTATTATAATAAGAACGTTAAAATAGAAATAGTTAAAGAGTTTTTAGATAGCTAGTTCTCTAGAGCTATATACCGAGACTAGCGATAAAAGCCTTATTATAACTATAATAAAGAAGAAGAAGAGAAAGTTACTATTATAAAAGTAGACTTAGTAGAAAGAAACTAGCTATTTAGACCTCTTTTACTTAGTAACTTTCTAGAATAAGAGAAAGAGAAGAAGAGAGTCTAGACTAAGAAAGAATAAGTGTTTCTAAGAAGAAAGGTAATCTTTAAAGTCTATTTCGAAAGATATTAATTTATATAAGAGAATAGAAGTAAAGAAGAGATAGATTAGTATTAGATTATAAAAAGCTTTATTAAACTAAAGCTAGTTTCTTAGATACGAGAGTTAAAGAAGTAAGAGAGAGAGAAACAAATATACTTAGCTAAAAATAATACTAGTCTATATGTTTATTAGAGTATAAAAGCTACTCTAAAAGAAGCTAGTATTCTCTAGGTTTAATATCTCTCTTAATCTTCTAATCTTAACTCTATAGAATACTACTAAGTATATATTAGAAAGTAACTTAGAAAGAGAAAGATTCTTCTAAAGAACCAAAAAGAGATTTAAGAGGCTTAGATTAAGAAGTAGAGTAAGATTCTATAAAGAGAGATAAATAATATAATTAGATAATATTATTAATACTAATAGAGATAACTACTTCTATAGTTAATTAGGAATAGCTTTATTATTTATATATAATAAGCGTCTAGAGTTTAAAATATATATAGTAGTAAAATAGTATAGAGGTAATTTTCTAGCCTAAGCGAGTCTGTGCTTACTCTGCTCTAACGGCTCTAAATTACTCGACTAAGTACGATGTTCAACACTCTATAACCGATATTATACTTGCTTTGCATTTTCTAAACGGAATTAAAACAAATAATTCCAAATGCAAATCAAAATCCAGATCAGGCTGTTTCTACAGCTTGTTTCTTAAGGACCGCCGTGTTACCAGTATTCAGCTCGCCGACTCTGACAGGAAAGGCAACTCTTGAGAAGGGACGGTCATCTCAAACAAACTGGCAGCCAAGCTCAGCCCGCCAGCTTGTTTGGGCCAATCGCACACCACGAAACTTCTACATCTGATATTAAACTGTTTGTTTCGTTTTTCCGCCTTTATGTCTACCGGTTGAAAGCTCAGACGATTATGTTGTACATTACCTTACCGTCCCATCTTTTTGTTTCACCCCTCATATGCGTAAGGTCTTATACCTCGGCGCTCAGGCAACGGGCATCTCTTGTCAAAAGCGTCAAAAGCGTCAAAAGTATATATATCCTCTCCTTATCTTGTAGTAAGTTCAAACAATACACATTTTACTTCTCATCAACAAACCGGATTTTGTTCTATCTTCACCCACACATTTAATCATGTATTCAAATCTTTTACCCTTCTTCATATCTGTCCTTCCTCTTCTCGCAACAGCATCCCCTATCGATGTGTCACTCGAGGAACGCGCTAGTGGTAGTACCCGAAATGATCAAGGCTGCGGAGCTATGACCGTGATATACGCACGCGGTACAACCGAGCAAGGAAATGTTGGCTCAGTCGCTGGTCCTCCTTTCTTCGATGCTTTGGATGCGATGATGGGTGCTGGAAATGTTAAAGTTCAGGGTGTCAATTATCCAGCAGATATCCCAGGTTTTCTCGCGGGCGGCGATGCTAAAGGCACTAAGTTGATGGCATCAATGGTGAAAGCGGCGGTTGCTTCTTGCTCAAATTCCGCTGTGGTTATGAGCGGTTATAGTCAGGGTGGGCAGCTGGTTCATGGCGCAGCCGCTATGCTTGACTCGGCGACAGCGAGCATGGTTGACGCAGGTATGTTCACTATACTCCTGCTCAAAAGAAAAAAGACTAATTCAGCCCCCCCCCCCCCCAGCTATCATCTTCGGAGACCCATTGAATGGAACTGCTGTGGCCCAAATTCCAGCTGCTAAGACGATGGTGTTCTGTAAGGATGGTGATAATATCTGCGAGGGTGGAGATCAGATCAAAGCTCAGCATCTCTCTGTAAGTCTCTTTTGTTCGCCATTCCTCCTTTTCATCACTAACGCCGAGAAAAGTACGGCCAGAATGCAGGTGCCGCCGCAAAGTTTGCTGCGGGAGCAGCTGGTAAATAAATTGAAATATCGCCCAACTCCAGGAGGCGTTATGAGAAGGGGGAGGGGTGTCGTGGAAACCATTTTTATATCTTCTGCCTGGTGCCTGAGGAACTGTAGTGGTGTTTGGGCTTCTTTTCTGTATTTATCCATAGCATTATAATAATAATCTTGTCCGCTCATTCACGCTAGAGTTGTTAGAATGTCGAAATAAATGTAGAAGTAACACGAACAACGAGGGTTTGAACTATAGTGACAACCGCCAATAACCAAATATGTGCTAGTATATATAGAAATAAGATTATATAACTCGCTTAGAACAAGTACGGAACTTTTTTATCACTCTCTCTTCAAGGTGACGGTCGATCAAGAGCAGGCAGCGACACTTGGAACATTAGTACAAGAGCCGTACTTCTTGCCCCCGGTAACTGCTACACTGCTCCAGGTCCAACTACTACAAGCAGAGCTACCGCAAGTAATGACAACGTCGTAACCAGTGCTAGCTACTGCACCTGTACCAACGATGTTTTTAACGATTAAGCCTGTGATTGGGACACCGGATGAAGCGGTTCCACCATCGAGATCTCCACCCTTATAGTTCTGTTCGATGAGAATTCCGTATCTGCTAATGATCAATGATTTTTCTTGAAGAGATGGAGAATCCTTTGGCTCACTTAGAGATGGAGCTTAGAGTGATACCCGAGTAAGTTACTCCTTTGATAGTTCCAGTTTTGCCTTCAATGGCTTTGATGCGAATACCTGGGTGTTGTTAGCTTGCTATTGAAACGGACGAAGAAAGTACTACTTCCCATTTACGGATTTAGTGACTGTTGAATCGGTAAAGGAAACGGTATCAACAATGTTATCACTGCGACCCCCAACAGACCCGATACTTAACCCATGCCCACCAGAGCAATAACCACCTGAGAAAATGATATTCGTCCCAGAGTTCACTGCAACACAATCATCTTGGTTGTACACGATGGCACCCTCTATCAGAGCGCCTCCCTTTAGTATGCATTTCATTTCTGCACAAAGGGTTGAGAAACCTACTGATGGTAACACCGTCTGAGGCGCCAATATCGAATGCATCCGTGTTCTTTGCCAACGAGTCTCCAGCAGAGGCATCGACTGTGATATAAGCAAGTTCGAGTTTGCTGACACCATTGATGCTAAAGACTTGAACCGGTGGATTGAGAATGGTAAGCTGCTCAATAAGCGAATTGGTCAAGTCGTGGGCCCTACGGATGATCTCGGAGTCAGTGTTGCTCTTTTTAGACGTATGTTTGAGAAACTCAGAAGAAACGGAGTTGTATGAGGAGGAAGTGAGATGCCTGGGGGGGAAATAGTATCTTAATCCTCCTAAAACAACCTGAAAGAAGGGGGAAAAACTTGGAGAATACCCACTGGAAGAATTTGGGCTTGGTAACGCCGCTGCTGCCACCACCGCCATCCCAGTACGAAGCACCATTGCCGTTCAAGATAGCCCCGGAAGTACCAGCGACGGTGATACTTGTTCCACTGACGGCAAACAACGGACCTTCCCACTCACTGTAGGCCCAGGAAGTGGTTCCTTCGAAAATGACATCGGTGTTGTCGGGAAGATCCGTCAGGTCGAGTGTCTTTCCGGCTGGGACAGTGAGTGCTTTGAGGATGATCGTTGAGCATGCGGCCTTGGAAACACTGGCGGACGAATAACCAAGCGATCCCGAAAAAGTGCATGTTGCAGCTCTTTTCTCGATGGCACGTTCGTGGAATGCGTGTTCCACCTCGGTCAAGGTTGGAGGTGCAGTAGGTGCAGGTGGGACGGCAACTGCAGCTCCAAGTCCTGCGAGCACGAGTGCCGCGAAAGCTTGATTTGTCGTGTACATCTTAGCTCGATACTAAAAGAGTGAGACTTGCTGCCTTCCAAAGGCCAAGCCGGGAGCTAAGCCATCTCTTCTTATACTTCGAGGTAGATGTGAGAGAGTAGGAAGAAGGAACTCCATGGGCTGTGATTTAGAATTATTCCGTTCGTTGCCTCGGAAAAGAGAGAGATATCCCACCTTTTCGGAGATTCTATTCAGCCTATTGCACCCCTACTATGACCTTTTTTGTTTTAGGTGTACAACTTCCCCGAAAAACGAGTCCTAGGTAGAAAGGGTTGAAAGATACTTTACGTTGTTGACACTTCTAGAAATCTCACGATTTTACCACTGGAAGTAAATCTGATGACTCTCTCCTCGTTCTCCTACTAGCTGCCAGCAGATCTTACGAGGATTACGGACCCATTTTCACATAAATCTGTTTAAATCAACAAGTAGCCATCGTACCAGCACCCCCACCAAGCCTCTTCAGTGGGGGTACAGAAGTGGGGGTTGAAATAAATGCAAAGAAATGCCACCGATCAGATTACACCTCAAAATAACACCCCTGCGCATTCCTCCCCTCTTCTCTCCTACGTTCTGGTGCCTTCGCGATAATTTTCCACCAAGCAACAGATCCTGTACAATATTCACAAAATATGGTGTCTGTCCGCAGAGTCTGTATATCTTCCCCCAATCACTTCAACCCCGCTAACTGCAGCCTGCCAGAAAGGGAGATCCCTCTGGAAACCTTAAAATAGCCTTCTCGCACTTTCCGCTCGAAATTCGATTGAAGATATGGGAGCTTACATGGCCGGAAATTCGTGTAATTGAACTAGTATGCGAATTGGACTGTGACTCTGGAACGATTTTTCCTTCGTCCCTGTGTTACGATTGGCTGGCTACCTGCAACCACTGTTAGACGAAATGTTTGAATCACGAAGGCGAAGATGCAGGTGCAAGAATACCGGCGGCAAAAGTACCTCTTCAAATCGCACTTCACATCTGCCGAGAATCAAGAATGGCAACTCTAAGTAAATACACACTATTTCAACACAAACTATACCAAGATTTCCCTAGTGCTAATATCTATATCAATCCTTTGCGTAATGTGGTTTGGTGCGGCCAAACTAGGATAGATTCTTTAGTAGATCTTATGCGATAATTGCTCGTTTTTAGTAAGAATAATATCTTATATAAATATTATATATTTGAATTAAATATCTCGTTATTTGTTAAGTATAGGCTAAACGTTTTAGAAAATTATAACTATCGGATAATTAGAATTATTCTATTATAATTTATTCACCTTTTTAGTAAGAATAATAAGAAATATATACTAAAAGATTTAAGCTAAATAAGCTCTAAATTAACGCTTTCTTCTTAACTTTAAGTTTATCAAAAGCGCTCTTATATTTCCTTATCTTAGTTTCTTAGACGCTCTTTTTAGCTAATTATATCTATTTAAAAGAGTAGACTAATAAAAATATAAGATAATATAGAGTAGATTAAGTTTAGCTAAGAGCTACTAGTAATAAAATATTATTTAAACCTTATATCACTTATATTATTACTAATTTAAAAGCTATTAAATAGCTATAATTCTAGTATTTAAGAGTTCTTAGCTAGATTAGTACTTCTATTCTTTCTTAATACTCTTATTTATATCTTTTCTTACTTTTTTAGCTATTCTATTTTAGTCTATTTTATATAATTCTTAATTTCTTTCTTTTTTTCTAATTCTATATATATCTAGTAGTTAAGAATAGAAGAGAATAATATAAATAGGTTTAGATAGTTAATTTTATATAATACTTAGTAATTTAAGTAATTTCGCTTATCTCTTACTTAGCTTAGTTAGTCTTTCCGCTTCTAGTCTCTCTATTTAGCTTTTCTATCTAATTACTAATCTAATTATTCTTTTATAATTATTCTTTCTTTTCAAATATATATACTATCTCTTCAGTTATTCTTATACTCTACGTATAGACGCGTTTAGTAGTCTAGTTTAAAACTACTCTTATTTAGAGTAGTTTTAGACTAAAATCTAGGTAGCTTTGAACTATAATACTACTAAGCTAGTTTAGGAGTACTAAGATATTAAAATCTGAATTAAAGCTATTTACACTTACTCTATATATAGTAGAGGTGCGCCTTATAGAATTCTTTCTAGTTAAGAAACACGTCTATAAGGCGTACTTAAGAGGCCTTCTTTTTAAGGACTTTTTTAGTAGCTTTTAAGACTCTTTTAGTAGACTTTTTCGTACTAGGAGTAGTATTAGCTTTACGAGAGAAAGAAGTAATAAAAGAGTATAAAAGTAGTAGTAGAAGTAGTAGAAGTAATAGAAGTAGGTAGGCTTATATTATAGGCTAACTTACGCTGAAATAATCATTTTTTTTAGTAGAGCTTTTTAAATATAAGAATATAAGTAAAGTATTATTAAATTTCTATATTATTATATACTTTAGTAGAGTTTAAAGAATAAGATAAATATTTAGTTACGTTAGAGCTAGAAATATAAGATTAGAACCGCGTTCTACTAAGTCACGTAGAGTATAAGAATAACTGAAGAGATAAGAGAAGTTATTCTATTCTATTCTATTCTAATAAAGCGCGATATTTTTTCTTATTCTAATATCTAGAAGCGTTTAAATAGAGAAATTTAAAACGCTATATAATTCTACTTTTTATTTTCTATATAATAATTCCTAGATTATTAGTATTATAGTATAGTAGTAAAGTATCTCTATAGTTAAAGTAGAGCTAATATATATAGCTATTTATATTATAAAAAATAAGAATTATATTATAAAACTACTTTTGACTAGTTAAAAATATATAAAGCTCTAAATATAGTTTTCTATAGTTTAGTAGAGAGAGTTTTTATATAAAAGAGTAGTTATTTAATAATATATAAATATAGAAATTTAGTAATATTAAAATTCTATTTTTTATTTTTTAAAATAATATATAACTTAAAGATTATATAGCTTTAAAATACTTATAAAAATAAATATATAAGTAGAAAAAGTATTCTTATATAGTAAATAGTAAGACGAATTTTAGTCTAAGAGAGTAGTTATTAAAGTATTAAAAGTTCTATTTAAAGTCTTAAAACTAAATAATATCTATTACTAAAGCTATTATTATAGACTCTATATTAAAGAATTTTATCTAACTTAGTATTCTTATCTAATTTAGTTAGTAGCTAGTAAGTGTAATAATTCTAGTAGTTCTTTCTTATAAAGTCTAAGAGACTAAGCTAATATTTTCTAGACTCTAGGTAATTATATATTATATGTTTTTAGTTCTTCTTTTATAAGATAATATCTGCTAAGGTATACTATAATCTAGAAAATACTATAATATATCTATACTAAACCTAGTAATATTAAATAATATTAATAAGTAGCTATAAGAAAAGATTACTCTACTAAGATAGAGTAGTATATCTACTTTTTAATAATCTTATTTATTCTTAAACTCTTTGTTTTCTAAAAACTTTCTCTAAGAAATAATAAAGTTAGAGATACTTCTTTAAACTTTATTATAAATTCTCTCTATACTAGTTACGTATATACTTACTCGCTTTTACTTAAAACTAGTTTAAATCAGTATTAAATCAATTTTAATAGCTTAAGTAAGCGTCGATATAGTATCTAATTCTATTTAAAGAGGTTCTAAAGTTCTAATCTTATTTAAAGAGGTTCGGAACCTATTTAGAAAGGTTCTAAACCTATTCTAAATCGTTAAATTAATTAGAGCTATAGCTAGCTATAGTTTAGAAAGGCTTAGAGTAGTTCTTCTAAGTAGCTTATACTATTCTATTATAACTAATACTAGCTTTAGTATATACTAGCTATATATTAGTAGTATAATAATACTTAAAAAGTACTTAGAAGAAAAAATAAAAAGTTTAAAAAGAGTGTTTTTTTAAAAAAAAGTTAATTTAAGAGACTTTTTATATATTAACTTTAATTAGTAATTATATATTAATAATTCTTATAATTAAAGCTACTAGTATATAAAAAATAAAAGGTATATAACTAAAGTAGGTTATATAGTAGAGCGTAGCTTTTATACTAGAGTCGCTCTTATTAAATACGGTATATTATATATAACTAGCTACGTAACCGCTAAGACCTAGTATATAAGCTACCTCTATCTTCAACTTTAACTTCGACTTCGACACTTCGATATTAATACTTCACTTTAATCTTCGACAACGACGACGATAATAATAACAACGATAACGAGAACTCTCTCTCTCTATTATATCTTATTTATTACTTAGTATTAAGCTGCTTATTAGTATTATAATCTACGTTATATTCGTTATATTTACTACTCTAGTTAATTCTATATTATTAAATAGATTACGCTCTTCTATTCTAACGCTAGCAGAGGCTACTAGTATACTAAGAGCGCTACTACGTAATTCGCTCCCTCGCTCTTCTTTTTACTCTACTAGAAGCGTTTTAAAATCCTTTTATATTATATATATATATTATTACATTTTTGAATACTAATACTCTAGAAACTATAGATATAACTTAAATTATTACTTAAAAGTGTCTAATACTTATAAAACACTTAAATATATACTTAACTAGTTAAACTAACGAAACTAATAAAAATATTAATATTTTTAAAAAGTAGGAATAACCTTAGTTTTACCTCTTTAGAGTATTATCTAACTTCTAGACATGTTCTAATAGTAATATATATAAGTACTTGTCTTTTCTCTAAGAGGCTAGTCTCTTAGACTCTCTAGTAGAAGAGATACTCTCTTATATCTACCTACTAGAAGTAAGCGTCTTCTATATATAAAAGTAAATAAATTTAAGCCTTTTCACCTCTTTAATATAAATTATCTTATATCTATATCTAGTATATCTAAATTAGCTTATAGCTAAATTTAAATTTATATCTAAATACGTTAATACTCTCTTCTATCTTTTAAATCTTTTAATCTAAGATAAAGCCTAACTCTTCTAATCTATAAGTACGTAAACAGCCTAAGACTCTCTATTCTCCTCTATAAAAGGTTAATCTTTTTAATAATCCTAAGAGCCTCTTATAATAGTATAAGAAGTTATTTAAGTATACTAATTTAGATAGAATATTACTATCTAAGAAGGACTTTAATATACTATAGCCTTATCTCTTAAATATATAAAGTATTAAGTATACTCTTTAAAGTAATAAAGATAATATATAAACATCTTAATATAATTATACTTTTAAATATAAAAAGAATTAAAGTATAGCTATTAATAAAATAATTGATACTATATATAATTTAACCTCTAAGTACTCTTATACTATTTAAGTAATCTACTACTTACTTAATAATTAGATCTAAATTATATAAACTACTATTATAAGAGATTATAGCTATACTCTTAATAATTATAATCTAAAGAGAAGGAATTATACTATATACTAAATTATTAAAGGCTAACTTAAAGTTAGATTTAAGCCTCTTACTATTATAGTTACTCTTAGAGAGAGCTAAGTATAATTAGAGAATATTAGAGAATAATACCTCTTACTTAAGAATATATATAATTAGAAACGATTATTTAATACTATTACTTAATAATAAGGCCTTAGTAGAGTTAAAGGATTAATTAAACCTTTTAAATTCTCTAATAAGTAAGATAGCTTCCTTATTAAGATACTTTACTACTAACCCGCGAGGGTTTTAAGTCGAGGTTGAATTAGGTTTAGAGGTGATTTAAACCGATTCTAGAAGCGTATTCGAGCTAGTTTATAAAATAGATTAAAGCAGTTTAAAATAATTTAAGAACTAGGTTTAACATGCTTTAAAACTGACTTAAGATGATTCATAGTAGTAAAACCTGACTCGTTTTAGCAAGTCGAATAAGGTTATGAACCGGGTTAGGTAAGTTAAGTCAGTATCGGATACTAGTTTAACTTAATTCTAGACCCGCCTTAAACTAGTAGTAACTTAGTATTAGAGTAGCCTTAAATTAGTACTAAAAAAATTACTAGCGAATATAAAAAAAGACTAGAATCACGTGATCAGGCGTATATTACGTAGCTACACTACTCTTATATAACATGCCCTGGTTCGTTGAATGCCTAAGTCCTGCTTCTACCAATTCTACCAATTCCACTAATTCTACCGATTCTACCGATTGTTCTACTGAATGTTCCACCGACCTAAATGACGTCATCTCTGTATATATGCCTCAATTTGATTGGTTGGATCGGTCGGTCAGTCGGTTGGTCGGTCGGTCGGTTGGTCGGTCGGTCGGTTGGTCGGTCGGTTAGTCAGAAACTATAAGGCACGTACGTCAGTTCAGGAAGTAAGAGTAGAAACAGTACGTACCGTAAAAGCGACAGCGGCGACAGCGACAGCGACAGCGATGACGTAGATGACAAATCCAAGGCTTCTGATTCGCTCCGCCAAAAGTCCGACCGTGAAATGTGCCTAAATCGTCGAAAAAGAAGGGTTATTGTTCAACGACGTGGAATTGACCGGGGTAGCGAACGCGACAAATACGACGTGGATTACAATGCCGATAAGCGGCCCGATGCCGAGTAACGAATGCGATACGATGGCGAGAGATAAGTAGTTATCGTCGTCGTCGTCGTCGTCAAAGTGTCAATGTCGAAGTGTCGAAGTCGAAGTCGAAGGTAGGGGTAGCCTATACGCTAGGTCTTAGCGGTTACGTAGCTAGTTGTACGTAGTATACCGTGTTCAGTAAGAGCGACTCTAGTACGAAAGCTACGCCCTACTATATAACTTACTTTAGTTACGTAACTTACTAAATATATACGCTAGTAGCCCTAAATTTAAAGACTACTAGAATATAAAAATTATATAAGGTTTATATATAAAAAGCTACTTAAATCGCCTTTAAAAAAAAACACTCTTTCTAGACTTTTTATTTTTTCTTCTAAGTACTTTATTTTAGATATATTTTTTAAACTAAGTTAAGAGCTAGATTATAAGTTAGTTTCTAATTTTAAATTGTTTTATAAATTAGTTTCTTACTTTAAATTATTTTATAAATTAGCTTAAATTCTCTTAAATTGTTTTATAAATCAGTTTCTTACTTTAAATCGTTTTATAAATTAGGTTAAATTACCTTAAATTGTTTATTAAACTAGTATTAAGTCTAAGTTAATACTAGCTTAAAACCCTAATAGAGAGTATATAAGTAGAGTAAGTAGTAGAATACTTAAAAAAGTA